>LKBB01000078.1:73479-110600 GCA_001513885.1 Thielaviopsis musarum
CCCCCCCCTTCATCGTTAGTCTTTCCGTATTCACGCTTCTGGTTTCTAACTCCTGCAGAAATCCAAATGCACTACAACTCGAAAGCTTTAGCGAATACCAGCAGCGAATGTGACTGCTATTAATGGTGAAGAAATCCGATATGTCAATCCCGAACGCCGCTTGATGATGATTCAGCAGGCTACTTCCTTCAATGCACCCGCCGTTCCATTTCATCCGCCAGGCGCACCGAAGCGAAATGGCCAAATAGCCGGTTCTCATCCCACACGCCGCCGATTACTTGATTGATAACCTGGAAAGCCGCACTATTTGCCGTTTTGCAACTGATTCCTTCCTTCCCATCATGCTTCTTTTCTATCTTGTGCATACAGGGCGTACATTCGCGCAGCCAGTTGTAAATGCAACCCGGAGAAATAGCGATGATAATAAGCCTCAAAATACAATCCATTACTTTTTGGTAGTAGTACTAGTATGGCTGTTGGTTGTGGAGCCTGGAGGAGGAAGCTGCCGAGGTTTTCTCCGGCCTTTGCTGATTTTCTGTCGATGGCTGGGTTGCTATTAAATATCCGGCCAACTTTATGCCGCATTTTCCTTCTTCATTATTATTTACACAATGAGCAGTCGACCGCAGGGCGGCTATTCAAGGCTTGATATCCATGCTTGCAGCAACTTCATAGCTAAAGCCGCAAGGCCACTTTTTACCCGTCGTTTTCTCTTTGTCCGCAAGTAAGACCTACGCCCAACCACCAGACAGACACAAACACCACCCAAAAGCACCAGAGCAAGACAGTCGCCAATGTAGCAAGCAACTTGCAGGATCTTTTTTTCTTTCTTTTTCTTTTTTTCTTTTTTCTTTCGTATTCGTCTAGAATATTGAGCACCACAACTACCATCTCTTTGCTTTGATGCACGAGATTTATCCAAGTGTGTAAGCTGGGGGAAACGAAACGAGAAATAACAAAAGGTACCATTATGGTCTTGGGCTGATGACCAAATCGCGGTTTGACACCGGTAAAAGGGTGGCTCGATTTTCTGGTAGAAAGGGGTCCTGGAGAGACGGCCTACCATATGCTATAACATGCCATACTATGTGACCTACTTGATATGTATATACCGTCAGATGCATTGGTACAAGACCAATTTAGTTTTGTAGTACTTCTCGGGGTGCCTGTCAGATCTTGGAACACGCCAGGGTCTAAATGGAAGGTCTCGACTGGATTGCAAAGGTACCTTTGTGTTTTTGTCTTTAGTCTAACTTTCCCTGTCTTTCTAGGCCCACGTTCACGATGATCTTTATTCTATCAAGATATGTTTGACTTTGACTTTAGCTGGGGCAAATACTCATTCTAGTCTAAATGTTCCCGTGGTGGTCCCTTTTTCTTGCCTTATAAGTTTTCTGACTGTGGCTACTCAGTGGGCTTGTTTTTCCCTTCTTTCCTGTCTGCAGTACAAAGAGACCAACATTACGGAGAAGCATGGTTATTGCATGCCAAGGCTACACAAAGACTTGCACACGATCCGCCATGAATAAAGGGGATTCACAAAAGAACTATTGCTTCATACAATGGAGATCAGACAAGAGACGGTGTGTTCCTTGGGTCGTGATACACGAGCGGATGTTCTTCCTGAAGGATGTCTGCCCTCCGAGACACGGCATCTTGTGGGCTGGTTCTAGAGAGTATGGTGAGGGCCGCAAGTTATGGGCGCTATATATTTCTTAGACCTGTGATGTTACTTTTCATCTTGACTGTGAATATCATGTCTCGGAGAGACCCTACCGAGTCTAGGCCGCTCCTCTCCTCCCCTCTCCTTGCCCTTGTTTCAACATCCGCTCGAATTACTTTTTAGAACTCCCTGTCCTTGGACCTGTATATTTTCCTTTTATTATTATTCCTTCTTCCTCTGCGCCATCGCCCTACTAACATTACTACTAATACCACCCATCCCACAGGCCGGCCAATGGGAGCTGCAAGACGCCCTCTGGCCGCTCGGTGGCAAAGTTGGAAAAGCGCGTTTGAGGCCTGCTATTGGCCAACAGCGCCAGGGTCACTAACACAAGCGACAGGCCTGTCGTTCACTGGAAAGAGGTCGCTTCTGTACGCTGATTGGCTGGTGGCCCCTGTTAAGGGAGCATCAAGGGTATTTTCACGACTGCTAACGAAAGAGTTGAAAAAGAGCTGCGGCAGAAAAAATATAGCAAATAATTGACCAGACCAACCCCGGAATAATCACAAGAAAGAGATAATATGGCGTTGCCGATATCTGGTCTCACTTAAGTTTCCAGTGTATTAATATATTGTAATACTACGAGCTGTCCTATAAGACGAGCTTTTTTCGTGATACTAAAGATACACATTACACTTACAGAATAAGCGATCAGGTCAGCCAACGGCTATTTTAATGACCACATGCAGCAGAGGTAGAAGCAGAAGCAAAAGCAATGGCATCCAAGACTCAACCCCTCTCAGAATATGAGCAGTCTGTTTTGTGGTGTGCAAACGGTGCAGACATATTGACTCACCTTGGCATACTGAATACGATACATGAGAGCTACATGGAGCTGCAAGCACTCCTCTTTTATATGCAGGTTTTATCAGTAGCCGCTAACTAGTACTGGAACCTAAATGGCATCAAGAACTCAAGTACAGCAAATGTACTGGGTAGAGTGAGTTTATAGAGATGCCGTCCGGCCTAGAACTGTCGGGCGACGCAACACAACCAACTTTGCATTGATGGGTCATTTTCTTGCCCCCCCCCCCCCCCNCCCCCCCCTTCCTGCCGCGGCTGGTGCTGATTCTCGATCGCATAACTCCTCTTTTGGGAGCTTTGCATGGCTATTGATCTAGACGGCTCCAGTGTGTTTCATGTGCGTGAGAAACGGGCTCTAGTCCCTTTTTGAGCAAGCAGCAACATGAGGATTCCGGTGGGCAGCTGCAGTATAAGTGTGATGCAGTCAGAATATTGAGCGTCTCCAAGACAAGTTCCGTGCGATATAAGCTGTCTGCTGTCGTAAAGTGGAGAGACTTACGCAGCAAGCAAAGCAGAGAAAAGCTGCAAGTCATTCCGCAGACACACCCCTAGCTGCTTGGGTTTTACTACTAGTACTTCGTATATTCTACGAGAAAGATGTAGGATCGCAAGAAATTGTCTGCCTGTTTCGGCAAGTGATCCTCTGCGAGAAGCTAAGCCGACAAATGATTCATTACCAAAGGCTCAAAAGGGGAGCAGACTGGCAAGAGATATCGGTCGGGGAGAGAAAGAGATGCAACAGTACGTAGCAAGTGAATCGAGAAGAAGAAGCGAGATGAGACATGCAAAAAGACCAGCTGAAGGACGAGGGCAGGCAGATGCGTGGGGATAGACAATAATATGAAATGGGAAACACGACTTGGCCATAGTATGCTATCAGCACATACAAAGCTGAACTGGAAACGTGAATAGGGCGAACTTGGTATTTACAGAGTCTGCATGTGCCCACTTCACTGACCCGCCCGCCAGCTTATGCCAGCCCCCATTTAACTGCATTAATACATGCACATGTACTGTTACGGTAGTAACCTGAATGAAATAGTATTAGTGGCAGTAAACTTGGTAGTACTAGTAGTATGAATCCACTTTCTTAGCCCAGTAACCGTGCTGCCGTTTACCGTGCATCGTTGTTTCGCGTTTGATATTGAGCATGATCACAGCCAACGACAGGCTATCGGCACAGGTTGAGCAGCCGAGAAGAAGCTTCATGTAAAACTACCCCCAGGGCCTGGATCAAAGAAAAGTCTGGACAGAGAGCCCTGGCCCATGTCTCTGGATTTCCCTGCAGATCGGCCGCTGGGAAGCAGTTTGTTACATTTTGCAGTTAAGCGTGAATTTCTAGCCAACCACAGCTCGCTGTATATACTCGTAATAAGTTCTGCAAATTTTTCTCTCTACACCCCTTCCATACAGACCAGACGACAGGCGCCTACAAAATGCATAAATATCATGTTACATGAGGGGGCCGTTTGCTAAGAGAATCCGTATTTTTTCTGTGAGAAAGGGCCTTTTTTCTTCCTCTAGGATTCTCAGCAGTTCTGAATCCATGCTTCAGTCTGTCTTGCCTTGCCGATGGCGTTTACAGACATAAAAAAAAAAAGCCCTTGATGAAGATCTTGTCAGAAGCACAGACATTTGAGTTGACAGCTGCTAGATGGAAATGCAAAAAGGAAATACTATTTCCATCATATTGTTAAACACGACATGTAAGACGATATGTAAGGGTTATAGAGAAATAGAAAAAGTACTAGTACTACTACCAGTGAGAGAGAAAGTGGTTGCAGCCTACTCGCCCAAAAAGGAAAATGTGGCTGCAAACAAACGAGCGCGGGTCACAGGACGGAGGTGGAGAAAGGTAAGCACTTGGTATCTACAATTATGGAAACATGCAACCAGGACATGCAGCCTGGTTAGTTGCAGCAAAGTCCTGATAGTTGGGGCTGCATCAGCCCAGCAACGGCATAAAATACGAATTAGTGCTACCTACCCACTCATATCCAAACGCAGAATACCCACTTCCCATAAGCCATAAGTCCTCGGCCAAAGTAGCACACTTGATTTTCCACTCCGCGTATTAAGCCGTACTGGAAGCCTGTAAAAAAGGTGAGCGGGCTCCAAGTGAAGTAACAATCGTGTCGCTCTCCGCCTGCCGGGTCATTCTGCACATTCGTCTGAGTCTGCATCTGCACCTGCACCTGCACCTGCGCTCACAGAACGGGCGGAGATGTAGCAGTTTATGTTGAGGGGTCTAGATGGTTCTTTTCGGTTCTGTTCAAGAAGAGGCTTTCAAGGCTGTCGATAATGGAGGGGGAAGGGCAGCCTTAAAAGTCCAGGTGTTATCACGAAAAGCCTAGGGTTTATCTTGTTCAATGTGTATGATCAAGCCAGGTGAGGCGGTTGTGATTTCAACAGGGTGGAGGTTAGGCGAAGTAAGCCTTGTAGCAATATATCTCTGTACCATGAAAAAAAAAAAATAAAAATAAAAGGGAAAAAAAGAAAAAAAGGAAAAGAAAAGAAGCAAAAAAAAAGGAAAAAAAAAGGAAAAAAAAAAAAAGAAACAAAAGAAACAAAAAAAAGAAAAAGAAATACCCGAACGAACGGTACCTTAATTGCACAGTAAAAACATCAAGCTTAGCAGTTCCCAACCTATAATAACTACAAGGGCCTCTACGCCATCGGATTGGCTGCACTTTTTGAGTTCGCCTCCAGGAACAATCCCGACTCACTCTCTACAGCTTAGCATTCTTTCAAAACCGTTCCTGTTTTGCAGCCAACTATAGGATTCCCATTGTTCAAGGTGGCAAAGCCAATCATGACGAAAGAAGGGGTCCTATGTGAATATTTGGGGGTTCTTTGGGTGAGCTAACTTTTGAAAGACAATGAGAATGGAAATAAAGCTGTCAAACAGCGGGTCTAACGCGATTTGGGGTTCGATTATTGTTTTATTTTTATTTTTTCATTGACTTGATGATTTTATCTCCGGATAACAAAGACCAGGGTACGAGACTGATGGGACGACAGGAGAGGCGTGTTCTAGATATTGCATATAATCAAGACTGAGCTGAGGCTGATATTACTGATTTTAGACCATGAAGTCGTATAAAACCAGGCCGAGCCAGAATACTTGGCCTGACGAAAAGAAAAGCCTGGCGCTGGGGAAAAGAGGAGGAAACAGAAACAAGAGTCAGGGTAATATATGCGGCGACACGTAGAACAAGTCGGCCTCCCAGTGCGTAGCCGGATTTCAGCGCTAGAAAACGTCGGTGACGTTAAGTGAGTGAGGCCCAGTAAGTAAACGCTGAAAAGGGTTTTGATGCGCTAGAAAGGGCGGTGATGCGCTAAAAACAGGTTGTGAATACTGAAAAATGAAAGGCAGGACAGGGCAGCTTGATGCAGGCGGGCGTTTCCTTCTGCCTTGGGCTCTGCAGTCTAGCAGTTAGTGGGTAACTAAAGACGTTAGCTGAGGGAGCCAAGTGGGCTATGTAAGTGCATATGCATAAATATGTACTGATCAGTATGTGGATGTACATGCAGGGAAACGATTAAAGAGGAAAAAGAAAAAAAAAAAGAAACAGCACGAGTGATACCAGTGAATGAAACGTAGTGCCTGTCGATACAGTAGCACTTGCTACAGCTCAAAGTCAATGGAAGAAGCCGAAGGGGTGTAGATAATAGAGAGCTTCAAATCAAGATTGAGATTTAGGTGGTGGGAAGATGAAATAGAATGAAAAGGAAGCTGAGTCGGACACAATACAAGTAAAAACAATGACCACACAGAAACATTAGTAAAAATAGACCCCAGCGTGCCTGGCTTGAGAAGTCTGCCTGCTGAATCTGCCCTGCAAGTACTTACTGGCCTGGTACCAAAGTGAACTCAATTCACCTCACGCCTCACACCTCACACCACACACCCTCCGCTACTTTGTTCCTTCCAATGTAGCTCTGCGTACCGCCGCGGCTCACGAGGTACCTGGGAGTACTTTACTCATTTGTGTGTGTATCGGTGAATAAAAAAAAAAAAAAAAGCAACGACCCGACAGAGAAGGAACCGAAAAAAAAAGAAAGAAAAAAAAAAGAGTACATTTCATTTGTATATCTATGCGGCGTTTGTCACGACCTTATTTTTTCTTGTCTCCCCTCCTTCTTTTTCCCCTCTCTCTCTTTTACTTTCTTCTTCACGGGCTTCTCGTCTTTCTTTTCCACCCTTTTCCCCTTCCCTTTCCTTTCACCTTCTTCTTTTTCCCTTGTTGTCGCCTACTGGGACTTTTTTCGAACTGACTTGATTACCTCACTTTACTTTGCTTTGCCGTGCCTTGTTCAACTGGACTTTGCTTCTTTTCTTTGATAAATATCTTTTTCCCTCTTCACGGTGGCCGTAGTTGGCACAAACCCTTTACTAAATACCAGCATATACTTGGGCGGGCTCTCTTTTTCTTCTCCTACAAAAATGCCCCCTCAATTATTGCCTGCTTCGGCAGCGGCTTTTGCCCCGCGGGCCTCCTCGGTCAATGTGGTGCTGGGATCCAAGGTCGAGCCTTGGCTAACCCAAACCCTAAAGCGTATCAACCGCGTCAAGCGCCCGCTCAACAGCGTGCCGCAACACCAAAGATGCCTGACCGAGACGCTCTCGTCGCCCAATGCCATCTGGACTCTGTGCTCGCTCCTATTGGCCAACGCCCCCGAGGCTGACCTGCAGCACAGCAATCCAGAGTGCAACCCGCTGGCCGATGCCCTCGCCAACTACTCCATGGTCCATGTGGAAGCCTACATTGTGCACGTCGACATGGTTCTGCGCAACGAAGTCGCCTTCAAGTTGACTCCCGACACCATTGACGCTCTTGTTGCCTACCACAAGGACGTGCACTGCATTGATGCCCAGGCGAACACGGTGCAATGGCCCGAGAAGGACTCGCAGGCCAAGAAGCTGCACGACGACTTTGTCCAGGCCATCAACAAGTATGTGTTCCGTACGCCGGTCGCCGCTCTTGAGGGCCTGGAAGAAGAGGGAGCTGGTGAGCTGCTAGCCGGCCGCGCCGAAGAGGTCAAGAAGGCCATCTCAGCCATGCTTAAGCCGCTGGTGCCGCCGCCTCCGCCGCCGCCGCGTATCATTGACGTGGTGCGCCGGCAACCGCTGCTCCCTTCTTCTAACCACAGTCTCAGTCACAGCCACAGCCACAGCCACAGCCACAGCCACAACCACAATCTCAATCACAACCATAGTCACTGGTCGCAGCCGACTCCCTCAACGTCGCTGCCGGCCGTTGAACCGTGGCATGTCCTTCCGTCCAGCACCGGTGTCAGCCAGTTCGACATTATTCCCACGACAACCTCCTCTTCCGTCGCCGCTACCGCCAGTATAACCTCGAGTCCGCTTATGTACACCACAGCTGCTTCGCCGTCTCCGCTCTGGGCCCCTGCCTCCATGAGCATGTCTGATATGAGCCTGACGGTGCACGATTCGCCGCCTCCGCTTGCCCCGTCCCAGCTGATTCACCAGTCATATGTTCCGTTTACCTCGGCTGAGCTGTTTTGCTCGCCGCAGCAGCCTCTTGTCTCGGCTCCCATGACCATGGCAACCATGCCCAGCATGCTGGCCGCCCAGTGCGGTCTTGGCCTGGGCTTCAACTCGTTTGAGGCGTGGGAGCCGCGCTACCAGGAGATGTCTACGATGTAGCAACCAGCGCCTGTGCCGGGACCCAGATACTACCAAGTCACTTCTGCGCCGACACTCGCTTCTGCGTCTGTGAGAGCTGCTTCCAGTTCTCCGTCACAGGATGAAGGGCCGGCTAAACCACAAAAGTGACCTGGGAGTTTCTTGGGGGAATATTGACTAGCTGAAAGTGCTCTTGCGCTCTCTCTGACTTTGTGTTCGCTCTCTTAAGTGCACTCACCGAGAAACTACGGGCCGGATCCCGGGACGGGCAATCTGAAAGGTAGGACGACGACATTGAATCTGTGTCTGGTGTCACACAACAACAAAAAAAGCCTCGACTTGAGCCAGCGGCGGCTCTCTCCTTTGTCTCTTCCTCTCCTCCTTGTCCTTTCTTTGCCCCCTTTTGTTTATTCACTTCACTTCTTGTTTGTTCTTTTTTTTTTTCCTTTTTCAACAGCCCATTTTGTTCGTATAAGACTCTTTTTGGAAGAAACGCTTGCAGCAATGCACCTTTTCATATCATCATCATCACATCCATCATATATCAACAATTCTTTTTCTTCTTTGTTTTGCAACTATTGCTCGGCTTTGGCCCGAGACAGCTTTATTGTTAGGCTCAAGGTCCTGGCACTTTGTTTTTCTTTTTTTCTTTTGTTTGATTTGTCGATATCTGCTTGTTTTATCCTGTCTGCTGGCCCAGACCTTGTTTTTGTCTTTTGTTAAGCTAATTTGCTCTACTCGTTTTTGCTTTTGATAAAACAAAAAAGCTGGCATTACGGCAATATCCCAGACTGAGATGTCCTCGTCTGCATACTTGCCCTTCTCTCGTTTTCTTGTTTCTTTTTTTGAACAAGTCCACTCTTTTTTCTCGACACATTACTGCATCTATATTGGCTCCTTGTTACGTTACGACTTGATGACTTTTACGACGACCTCCGACTAATAATGATGGCGCTTTACGATTAATTCCCACCTTCCCTGGCTGGAAGACAAGACCTTACTCGATTTTTGAGCTTGACGAAACGAAGCCCGACCGAACGATTTTTTACTCGACTTAGCCTGCTATGTGAACTGGCTTCTCTGGCTTTGGCGAGGCCCTTTTTTTTGTTTGATTGAACTCGCTTTCGCCAACCTTGCGCTCTTATATTCCTTGGTTGGCTTCTATCACAGTCGTCACGTACCTGGCTGGCTTTTTGAGGTCGGACATGAGTTTCATTTATACACTATCGAAAGCAGTCTTGGAAGAGGTGGTGGATATGACTGGTGGATACCCGAGTGACTGGCTTTGCCTGGGTATTTACTGTATACTATAGACGCTGCTTCTTCCGCTGGACCGTGCCGCTTATACAAGGAACGTCACGGCGCCCAGTTAAGTCCTCTTGTCTAGACGGCTGGTCCTTTCTTGTGGCTTGTGATACTGCTAGCTCGGTATTGCGGACGGGGACGGATCTGGCCTCGGACGAGAGGAACTAACTACCGGTGCCTGATGCATGCTGGCAAAAGCTTGCTGTTTTCAGAGTGGGCTGTGTCTACTCTGTGAAGCGAAGCTGCCTTGGCATCTCTGGGAGTGTTTTGGCGGTTGCAGCGATGGGAGTGCTATACCGCAGAGCCAGACTCTGTTATGGGCTCCCTGAGTTCATGGCCGCTGATGTAACGCGCTGCACGTCCCCCGGCTGGGACGTTTGTGCAACCAGAAAATGCCTCATATTATAACTGGGAGATGCTGGGCCAACCATTGCTATTCGATATTCCGTGCTGCCACGCTTTTTTGTTTCTATATTTCCTTTGTCGATTTTCTTTTGTTCTTGGTGTCTTTTTTTTTGTTTTGCTTAGTTATATCCAATCTGGCAGGTATTCTTTGGGTTTTTTTTTTATATGTTTGTTTCTTATCTAGTTTGGAAAAAGGTCTTGTGATCTTGAGCGGCAACCTTTTCGTCGCGTGTCT
The DNA here is from genome assembly GCA_001513885.1 of Thielaviopsis musarum. NCBI lineage: Eukaryota > Fungi > Ascomycota > Sordariomycetes > Microascales > Ceratocystidaceae > Thielaviopsis > Thielaviopsis musarum. Next base: position 83,605 of record LKBB01000078.1, read on the forward strand.
TTTGGCCTGGTGCCGGACAATTTACTTTATATATTGAAAACTACAAAAAACAAAAGTAGTATTTCCTCTTGACCGTGGGTCTTGGGTATATCTATATTAAATATAACACACAATTCAATTTGCTGCGCATATCTGCATAGCTTCTGTGTCTAGTGATATACTTATGTTATCTAGGGAGTGTACTTGACTTTTGTTACCCACAGCTTGCGTACCCGACTCGGGCTTCTGCCCAAAACCGCTCTCCGAGTCCCGAGTTTTAATCGGGCCACCCGTCTTCATATCCTCATCAATGCATCCGGCAATGTGCCACGCCGTTGCCATATTTGACACCATCGGATTCACCCTGGACGCACTCGGAAACACGCTCGCATCCGCCACACACAGCGTATCCACCCCATACACCTTGCCCTGCGGATATACCACTCCGCGCTCTGGATCCGCGCTCATCAGACACGTGCCCATCTGATGGGCCGTCAGCAGTGGCAGCGCGGGATCGTCCAGTATCGTCTTTTGCAGACTCGCAAGCCATGTGTCAAACTGCGCCGTGACCGTGCTGTCTGCGGGCCGTTCATAAGACCGCATGCCGGGGACGCTGACGAAGATGGTCTTGGCGCCATGGGCGTAGAGCATGCGGGCCAGGGTGACGAGGCCGGTGAGAATGTGCGAAAGTGTGGTCGCGTTGGGCTTGTAGTTCGACACGGGCACGCCGCTGGTCGCGTCGATAGCTATAGACTCGTTGGGGTCGTTTTCCCGCGTGAAGACGACATAGGGCGCGTGGAGAGTCGGTTGGAGGCGTCGGGGGCCTGTCTGGGGTGGCTAGTTCCGATTTAGACAGACCCAAGAGAATATGTGAGAATTGACCTTCCCAGACATTGATTTCAATGTTGTAGCTGACCGTCACTCTCAGGCACGCTCAGGCACGGATGCAGATGCAGGTTCTGGCCAATCCCGTCGTACGCACGGCATATGTACAGCGGCAGCCCGTCACGCTCCGCCCACTCGCGCCGCACGGCTAGCGGTGTGCGCAGACTAACGTCCCAGTTGCTTGTGCTGCCGCTTCCGGCCGCAGACTCTCGGCACTCGCCCGCACGGCATCCACAATCAGCGCATCTTCCGCAGGCGTCTCGGCCAGAAACGCAAACGAGCTGCTCGCGGGTCGGTGGCGTGGACGAGTACGCGGATCACGGCGTTTCGGGCCGGAGAAAAAGTGGTGAAGGGGGAGAGGTCGATGAGCGGAGGAGGGTCGGGGAGTGAGGAGGACATGGTTTTATAGTTATGGCTACTTGGCTGGGAAGAGGATATTGGAAGATGAGTACAAGGACGATACCAGCGTTTATGGATCCACTTGTTCTCTATCGTCAGCTATCCTTTACAAGATTTTGTTTCTTTTTTACTTCCGTCTTGTCGTGTCAACTAGCAGAGTGTGCCCACTGTTATTGATGGATAATAACTTTATCAACGTTCCTCAAAATCCTCGAATGCTGCTCAAGATTACATAAACTTTAGCGTCAACCTCAAAGAATGTGACAGCCAATAACTGGGGCGAGCCGTGAATGTTAACCCTTGCTGTGTGTAAGTCGCGTGCGGTGATTAGGGTTGCCAGCATTGCATTCAAGCAGTAGTATTCCATACGCAGTACTAACATCATATGATGCGGCTTGATCCCAGCCCAGTAGTGCCTAACGCCGAGTAATATTCAATGGGTAGCAATGGACTGTTTTCAATTGGCCGCCGGTAGACGTACTCGTAGACAGCCGCAAGAGAGCCCTCATCCGGGTCCTACTACTACGTACTTTACAGTAAGTTTGAGCGACAGATTCGATTCCACCTGTTAAAAATACTCCGTACATGGCATCTCCCAAATTTGCCGTCGACATGTGGAGCAACATCCCTATATCTTTGTATTCCCCTCTGCCTTCCTATGCGAATTGAATTACCTGTAGTCTTGAAAACCCAACCCTGGCAAAACATGCGCCAAGGAACTTCGTCAATCAAAATAGTTCAATCCAATTAATGTAATGCACAATAAATAAAAGCCATGTTCCATTCTAAATGTTGGTGATGTTGACTTGGGTTGTTGTGCCCCGTGGACGGCTTAGTACTAATCCGCATAACCCACAATCCACGGCTTAGAACTAAGCCGCTGTTTCTAGCGCTTCTTCTCAACAAACTCTATTTGTCTACTATAAATCGGCCATTTTATTTTGCTCCTCTCTTTGTGTAGCACCAAAGACAGGGTCTTTGAATTCTCTCTTTTTTTTTTCTTTTCTTTTTTCTTTCCTTGATTTTTCAGCCTCTCAATGGACTTCCCGTAAGTGGTAAATGAAAAACGGGCTAGACCAGAGCCATCAGTTTCTTCGCTATAAACCGCACTCTACAGTATAACAAAGTAAAGGGAATAAGAAGTGTTTGTTGGGACTTGGCCGAGACTTTTTTTTTTTTTCCACTCATCCAAGACCACCTCTAAGCATTCATGTAAACCAGCTCATTCAATATTGAATTCAATATTGATCTTCACAGTTCACCGTTGTTGAGTCTGCACCACTCACTTCACTTACACGGGCTTTCTCGACAAACGTTAGGCACGGGATAAATCTAAGCCGGACGCTTAAGCCGCTGCCTTCTCCAGGAAGCCCTGCATTTTTTTTTGTTTTTACAGAAGCCTTTATATGATTTATATGAACAGGGATTGAAAGAAACGAGCGTCATATAAACCCTGTCATTCACTTGCGTTGTTTTTTTTTGTTTTTTGTTTTTTTTTGGGTATCATGAGAAATTGAAACGAACAAAGCAAACTAGAGAAGAAAAAAAAAATTAAACTCCGTCTGACGGGGTTTTGATATATTTTCCCGTTTCAGTATTGATTAAAAAGAAATCCTGGTTCATGTATGAAAAATCCACGGCCGTCGCTGCGTTCCCAACAAAAACCAGGTCTTGGTTGGTTGTATGGCGCCACAAATTGCTACTTACTTACTTATGTACATATAATTATTTGACCTGTCCTGTATGTGGTCTGTTGTCGAATGAGAAAAGCTCATACATAGGTATCTTGTCAGCACAACATGACATAATCTGAGATGTTATGGGCTTCAGTTCCAGGTGAGCTTTTCAGTCTGTAATAAACCACACGTCTCAATAAAGCTTGAAGATGAAAAGTTGTTCATCTTAAGCCGCAGTGAAGTAAAAAGAACGACCAAAGGATCGGGGTCTCACTTTTCTCACCGCACGATGAAAACCCCCATTCAAGCTTGCTCTGTAGTTGAGGTTCTAATTAGATGGAAAAAGACTGGTGAGAAGTACTGCGCACAAAGATCTAGAGTGTAAGCCGCCACAGCTTTAACCGCCATATTTCTTCAGACTATGGGCTTGTTTTACTGCCGCCGACGACGTTCTTGCCCAAAACGTATACAACACGAAAAAGAAAGCCACCTCCACCTTCCGCGTGCGTGCGTGCGTGCGTGCGTGCACTCAAACAAACAAACACACAGTTTGCTGGCGGCTGCCTCCACCCGTACCTGCCTCTACTCGGTGCTATACTATGTATTAACAACAAGTTATTACAAGTACGTACTCCGCAACCGCCGTAACGCATAGTCGATGTATCGATAGGTACATCTAGAACCTGGCTCTACTCTTGAATATCAAGTTATCAGACACGAAAATCAATAAAACTGGCATTCGCTGGCAACATCCCAGGTAGCGGTTCCCCGGCCCATGCCCCAGACTTTGGCAAACATGGCAGGGGCGCGCGGTCTATTCTATTCGTCCAAGTGCTTTTCTTGCAGTACCCAACAGCCCAGTGTTTCGTCAATATACAAGCCGTTGTAGAGGCGGTAAATCAAGTAATACGGCCGTCTTCGTTTTTTCCGTCGAGGTTCTTGCCGTTGTCTCTTAAACTATTCGTAGTTGCCACAGTGATTTCTCAACTTTATACAATAAACGTCGCTATCACTTCCTTCGCCGGGTTTAAGTCGTTGGAAAAGATAGAGAAAGTGCATTAAAAACAGCTAGGGTGCTTGCCGGGAAACTGTAACCCCAAGACACCGCCGCATTAGCAAAAATGCGGAAGGAACAACAAATCAAGGGCTCTAAAAAAAAACAACAAAAAGGGTAAAAAGAAAATCCATCCCCCAACATAAAGAAAAACAAAAAAAAAAAGTGTAAAATCTGAATCGGATTATTTTTTTTTCCCTCTTTTATCATCCGTGAGATGCTCAGGCTCTAGAGGTTCCTGTTTTGCTTTATGTACAAGTAGCATCATTAAACACCTTTTAAAGGCTCTTCTTCCTTCTCTTTTGTTCTTTTGTTTCCTTCTCTTCTTTCTTCTTATTTTCTCCGTCTTGTCTGTGCTAATATTTTGGTGTTCCTTTATGCCGTACCTTTTTCAAGCATTGTTAAGCTTCTCTTTTTCATTCAAGCTCATCTCTCTCACCAGTTCTCACACTCACTCACTCACTCACTCACTCACTCACTCACTCACTCACTCAAGACTGACCAACCACCATGGAGGCTCAGCCATTCACTTACCTGATCACGCCAGTCCGGGAGCTCTTCAAGTGGCCTCCCGGCGCGTCGCCGTTTGCTGTGCCGCCGCCACCGGCCGGTAGCTTCGCCCACGCACCGCCCTTCAACATCCCCGCGGAATGGTGGGCGCCCGTTCTGGATGCCCGCGTGCCCGTGACTATTGCCGCTGTGTACGCCATCACCGCCAAGCTCTTGACCTCATACAACCTCAAGAACAACAAGCAGCCGTGGGCCATTAGCAAGACACGCGTCTTCAAGCTCTTTGTCGTCCTGCACAACATCTTCCTGGCCGTCTACTCGGCCTGGACTTTTGTCAACATGGCTGGTGCCATGCACAGATCGATTGTCAGCCCCAGAGGCCCCGATGGCATCACTGGTACCATTGACAGCTTCTGCCAGATCAACGGTGCGGCCGGCTTTGACGGTGGTGTGTTTTACAACGAGGACACGGGCAAGTATGCTACTCTGGGTAACAACGCTGGTATCGATGCTGCCACTGGTTTGCCCAGCCGCCAGACTCCCGGTCGTCTGTGGAACGAGGGCCTGGCTTTCTACGGCTGGTGGTTCTACCTCAGCAAGTTCTACGAGGTTCTGGACACTGTGATCATTCTGGCCAAGGGCAAGCCTAGCTCGACTCTGCAGACGTACCACCACGCCGGTGCTATGATGTGCATGTGGGCTGGCATTCGCTGGATGGCGCCCCCCATCTGGCTGTTTGTTGTGTACAACTCGCTGATTCACTCGCTGATGGTAAGCTTTTTTTTTTTCTTTTCTTTTTTTGTCGTGTCTTTCAGTCAACTAACAGCCCTAGTACACCTACTACACCGTTACTGCCTTCAACATTCGCGTGCCCATGGTCATCAAGCGCACCCTGACCACTATGCAAATCACCCAGTTCCTGGTTGGTGTCACGTGCGCCATGTCGTACTCGTTCATTGCCTACGCCCTGCCCGTGACGGTTCAGGTGCCGCAGACCGTGACGGCCGAGCCCAAGCCCACTGCTTCGGTCGCCGAGGCCAACGCCGGTGTGCTGGGCAACCTGAAGCAGCTGGTCATTGGCACCATGACCAAGGCCGCCGATGCTGCCGCTTCGGCGTCGGCTTCGGCGTCAACTTCGACCACCTTCCGCTCCGAGACTGTCTACGTCACCCAGAACTGCGTCAACAGCAGCGGCGTGCAGTTTGCCGTGTGGCTCAACGTTTTCTACCTGGCTCCCCTGACGTACCTGTTTGTCAGCTTCTTCATTGCCAGCTACACGCGCCGCGGCCGTGCTGTTGCCGCTGGTTCCAAGGGCAAGACCAAGGCTGCCGAGTCGCAGCTGATTGACGTCCAGCGTGCCGAGAAGGCCGGCTGGGAGGCGGCCAAGAGCGTCGAGAAGGAGGTGTATGGCCAGGACGGCGCGTCTAGCCCCAAGCGCTCTACTCGCTTGGCTACTGCTGCTGCGAGAAGATAAAAGGTCCGATGTATATGGAGGCTGGTGAAAAGTGAGGCGGTTGTACTTTAGTGCTGGGGGGGATTGGTTGCTTTTTTTTTTTCTTTTCTTTCTTTTTTTTTTCTCATGGCGTCAGGACTCGTGTATGTGTTTTCTTTCGGAGTTGCGATTTCTTTTTATGTATCAATGACAGAAAAAAAGCTATTTATTTTTATTACAAAATATGGACTTTAAGCGAATGTACGGAGTCGAAACCGATAGCCTTGTCGGACGTGATAGATATGAATAATATCTCCACTGTTTAGTTGACGCAGCCTTTTTAATTTTGTTTGATTTCCTCATATTAAGTCACTCTCTCATACACACTTACCCTCTTATACCTCTCATCTTTAACCTACCCCAGTCAATCATCCAAATGCCCTCGCCCATCCTCATCCTCGACGGCGGCCTCGGCACCTCCCTCGAGGACAAATACTCTGTCCACTTCTCCTCCACCACCAGCCCGCTCTGGTCGTCGCACCTCCTGTTCTCCGACCGGCCCACTCTTCTCCGCTGTCAAGCCGACTTTGCCGCGTGCCCCGTCGACATTCTCGAGACTGCCACGTACCAGATCTCACCCGAGGGTTTCCAGCGGACCACGACCGCGTCGTTTCCCACGGGCATCCCCGCCGACGAGATCCCGGCCGCCGTCGCCGCCGCCGTCGACATCGCCCACAATGCTCTCGGCTGTGCTAATCCCCACACCAAAACCGCCCTCAGCTTCGGCCCCTACGGCGCCTGCATGGTGCCCAGCACCGAGTATTCGGGCGCCTACGATGCGCCGGGCAGCAGCGTGACCGCTCTGCGTGCATGGCACCAGCGCCGCTTCGACCTATTTATGCATGACCCGCGTGTCGGCGCCGGCGTGGCCTACATGGCCTTTGAGACAGTGCCGCGCGTCGATGAGATTGTCGCGCTGCGCGGGCTACTGGACAGCCCGGCGGTCGGCGGGGCCAAAACATGGATCAGCTGTGTGTTTCCGGGCGAGACAGACACGCTGCCGGACGGCACGTTGGCACAGGATACGCTGCGGGCGATGCTCCTGCCGGAGCATGGAATGGCGCCGTGGGGTGTCGGCGTGAATTGCACGAAGCTGGCGCGGCTGCCAGGCATCCTGGCGGCGTGGGAGGAAACGCTGGCGGAGCTGCTAGCACAGGGCGTGGTGCAGACGGCGCCGGCGCTGGTGGTGTATCCTGACGGGACGAATGGCGAGGTGTATAACACAGTGACGCAGCAGTGGGAGATGCCGGCGGGAGCGAAGCGGCCAGCGGAGTTGTGGGAGGAGAGCCTGGCAAAGATTGTGAAGGGCGTGGCGGAGAAGGGGGTGTGGAAGGAGGTGGTGGTTGGGGGGTGTTGTAAGGCTAGTCATGTGGATATAGCCAAGCTGCGGGCGCTGGTCAAGTAAGGTCTATTTCCTCGTACACTTTATACATGTCCTACTGGTAGTAATATGTTATATCTACACGAATTTTAGGCCTCATCAGGCTCTAGACCATGATTTATATCGAGTGGCGTCAGGCCTCTCTACACTTTGAGTATCGACATATCTGTCTACCACCTAGCACTGATAGTATTACGGCGTAGAGCCCCAGCCATAAATCAAGAGGGGGCTCCGCAAGGTTTTTTTGGCTCAAACACCATGTACTACGTATAATATAATACAGTAGACGATGTGAAATGCTCTACGGAGTACAAACCGGCGGCAAATTTTGTAGACAATTTAATTTCTAAAAGAATACTACTTTTCAATAACATCAATCCTCATTAGTGTAGTGGTGATCATACCTGCTTGTCACGCAGGTGACCTGGGTTCGATTCCCAGATGGGGAGCTTTACTTTTTGCCCTTTTCCCCATTCCTAGTTGCTTCGAACTGTGTAAGACAAACTGTTTTTCTTGTGATGACTTGGAAAGCGTCATCGTCATCTAGGGTTATGTTCAAGGCTGAAGCTGACATGGCCCAAAAAGGTTACATTGATTTTGTGGCAATGGCTGTTTTCAATCGCGCCTTAATTTTTTACTGCACGTTTCGATAGGGAGGGCCATCTCATATTTACTTATCACTTTATAGATTGTCACTGCCGAACCCCAAAATTGTCATCGAAAAAAAGCAGCGCTTCATACTTGTTATGAATATGTACATAAGTATCTAAAAAGTCGCAAGAAAAAAAAGAATTACCCCATGGGCGACATATGGCCCGACAACCGAAGAAACGCCTCGCTAGTAAATATAAATAAATAAAAAATTAACGTCGACGAAATTAGTCGCGTGAACTGGATCAGGCCAAAAATAATAATAAGCCGATATAGAGAATCCCCTAAAGGAGATCATGGAAAAAAAAAAATTAAAAGCGTAAGAGATAGAGAGAGAAATTCACAAGTCCAATAAGCTAGGACAATCGACAACAGATAACATCTGTCCGAGCCACGGAACGAAAAGAATAAAAATAAAAGAAAACGGAAATGAACGCAAAGGCAAAAGTCGGCGAGAGTCCAGAACAGAAGACAGCAAAACGACAGAAGCCGCTACTATCCGAATGTGGCTGCTCAACAAATAGGTGGTACAGACCACATGATCGCGGACTCTTCGCTTCTTTGCGCTCATTCCCTGTGCTTATTTTTTTTTCTTCGTTTCCTTCTTGGATTGGAGGTGAGCGCTCCGATGCAAGAGGTCAACCATCAAGCAGGCAGGCGAGACAAATACACATGCAGGTCTCTCCCACAAACAAGCATCTCTGCTCGAAGAAAAAAAGAAAGAAAAAAAAAAGCCCTGTCTGCGCTGCAGCTTGACCGCTGCCAATTTCTCCGAGGAAAAATATGGTATAAACAAATAAAAAAGAATAAAAAAGCGAAAAGGGCCTCAAAGCATGCATGCTGCTGTTCTTCGCATGCAGTAGAAAGGAATAGAACGCAATAGAAGCCCAGTAAATCCGGGCAAGCGACATCAACCGAAAAGGCAGAAAAAGATGTGTCGGTTTCCTGTGATAAAGGAGACTCGAAATCGGCCGCCACGAGTTAGTGAACTCAGTAAATGGAAAAACTGAACACATTGGTGACAGCCATGGCCCTAAAAGAACCACATTTATTTGTAGCGATAGCTGACGAAAATGGCTTTTTCGTGCGAGGTGGTGTGTGGGTGACTGCAGAGTCGTCACAAAATTGATCAAACGGGCAGCAACCTGTTGAAAGGGTTGGCAGTTCCGGTGTTGCAAAAGCAGTCCAGAACACAAAAGATATTCTTCACTCTGCACTTGAGCACAAGCCAGGAAATACTCTTTGGCTACACCGCAGCGACAAAGAGAAAAACGGCCATCAGGCCAACAGACTCAGACTAGAAAGCGCCGTGCATTGGAACGTTGCAGAGGCAAATTCAGGACTGCAAACCCCAGCACTGACTAACTGGCTAGCGTAATATTGCGGCTGAGTAGCACCAGGGCTATCACATGGCACGCGACTAGAAACATCAGGGTTTCCTGCTTGTTTCTCTTCTTGCAGCAGAGCATACGCACGGCGCGTATGTGCATGCGCCAGTAAAATCGGGTCATGTTGCGCAGGTAAGCCCGTCGATGTGTGGTAAACGAAGTTGTGTGCATTGCACTACTCAAGCTTCAGCCTTTAGTGGCAAGCTCAGAATGTACTCCAGTTCCAGTCCCGGGGAACACTGGCAGCAACTTCCTGGTTGCCCATGGTAGGTTGCAGGAAACCGTTCTGAGGCATCGGCGAGGGCAGAATCGGGCTCTGCACAGCTTCCTCCGACTCGGTGGAAGCAGACGAGTTGGACGGGCTGGTGCTGTTGCGTGTCTTCCAGCCGTTGAATTCGTGGAAGCAGTAGCGGCACGAGCGAGCCATGGGGGCGCGCGGGTTGAACTGCGCATCTTGGTCGAGAGGAATCTCGTAGTTTGAGTGTGGGTCGCAAAAGATATTGCCGCAGCGCCGGCAGTGGTGTCTGCGCGTGAAGTAGCTGAAGGTCTTCATGCAAGACGGATCGTCGCAAGTCGACGAGGCAGTATCAGGCTGTTGGTAAAATGGGTTAGAAATCAACATCCAACGTCAAAGTCCAGCATCTGTAGCACGTGAAAGCACGTAGGCCGTTGGTGACATTTGTCGCTGTATAGGTGCGAGCGAGCTTACCTTCCAGTGCTTGCGGGTGGGCTCCGCCGTGACCTCGGGAAAGTCAGCCAGCGTCCATTCGTCTTCGCTGCACTTGCTGTCGCAAGTCGCGCGACGGCCTAGGCGAGGAATTGCATAGCTAGCCAGGTTGAGGATGCTGTTGCGGCGCTCCTTGAACGAGCCATCCGACGAGCTCTTAGGGCTGTTGTTGATTTCCTCAACCTGCTGCTTGGTGGGCAACTTGGACGGGTACTCATTGGGACGCAGAACGGCCGGGACGTACTGCGCGCCAGTGCGGCGGCTCTTGGGCGAGGCAGGCGTAGCGTAGCCACGGGAGCTCGCACTAGTGCTCGAAGGCGAGATTTGTGAGAAAGTAGAGGGAGCAGGCATTGTTTGAAACGATTGCGAACGCGCGTGGCGGTGGATGGGTTGCGAGGAGACGGTTGATTGAGTGTGCTTATGGTGGTTCACGGGTTGGCCAAATTGGAAGTTTTGGCTGAAGAGACCGTTTTGCGAATTGGGGGCGGTTGGCATAATCAGGTTGGAGTTTCCGATCATGGAAATGGGATTGTGCGAAAGAGCGTGAGGGTGGGCGGTGGCAATCATTTTATGTAAGTCGGTGGAATAAAATAGCGCGGAAAATGGGACTAGTTATAGGCCTCGGTCGAGAATTGGGGGCAATAACTTCAGAGGAAAGGCTGTTTGGTTTATATGTATATGCCAAGTTAAGACAGACTAGAGACAGGCCTAAGTCAGGTGAAAATTATGGAGGGCGGGGGGGGTTTCCGTTTCGATCTTAGCAGGTCAGGGGGGCACTTTAGAACTCTGGCACACTAGCGGAGCAGAGAGCAACAAAAGGTCTGGGCGCGGAAAATGGTTTGGCAGCAAGACAAGACGGATTCTGGAGAATGGCAGCGGATATGATTAATTAATTAATCAATCAATCACTAGCGACTCGAGATGCGGTCGATTTCAAGACGAGAGAAGACAAAGAAAGAAGAAAACAAGGACAATTAAATCGATAAATAGGCGTGCTGTGATGCAAGAAAAACACAAGGCTTAAAAAGACAGCGAAAATGGTAAAGTTGGTTTGTGACAGATGAAAATGAGTGTCGGGCAAAAGAACAGAGATGAGAATATAAACAGAAAAAAAAAAAGAGAGGAAATGCGCGAGTTTATGTGCTGTTGCGAGAAAGTGTGCAAATGGACTTTGCGGTCAGGTAAAGCAAGCAAGCAACAAGAGGGAGGGAAAGGAAAGAACCTCTATAAAGTCGGCGAATGAGGGGCCAAGGCATTGTAATAAAGTGCAGTGATGGCAACTACGTAAGAGATCTGGAAAGAGACAGTTGTAAGATTACTGTGCTGCATGCACCTGTAGCTCTGGGTTATTGCCCTGCATTCCTTCAAGGTTGGAAGCCCGGTCGGCGCCTCGTTTTACGGCACATTTTTTACTTGTAGAAAGCTTTGGTTATAAAAGTATAAAAAAAATCAAAAAAGAGAAAAAATGACGAAGACGAATAAGACGATAGCACCTGCAACTCAAGATGAGACGGGAAACAAGGACAAAAGGGAGGCGACCGAGTGCATGTACAGAGTAGTGTGCATCATGTAGCCACAATGATGGTGTGTGAAGATGAATAGAATCAGTACAGTTGGCCAGACGCGAGACAAGCTCCCTTCCTGGCCTGGCCATTTAAAACTAAAATTTCATATTTGAAGCAAGAAGAGAAGGCGGTTTGTTGGTATAGAACTTACACTTTGGCGGTGAAAAGTAGTTCTTGCCCCGTCTCTTCGCCCTCTGTTCTTCATTCTTCTTCGTTCTTCGTTCTTGCCCTCGTCCGCTGCCAGATTAAAGTAGTTGACCTTTCTCGGAAGCCCCAGTTTCAATGTTACTCATTCCTTCTAGCATCCTCCAGCGCTGTCTGTAATCGTCACCCAACAGGTTTCTATGCAGGATCTAAAATTTAAACAAGCCAAGAATAAGTTGCTACCGCAGTAATAAAGGCCGGCGGAGATGACAGCCTGCAACTTATAATAGCAGCTGCAGCACTTGGCTTCAAAGTAAACAAAATCTGTGGAAATAAATAACTCCTGCAGTTTATGCTTCTTGCTTGTTTTGTTGGAAGTTACAGTCACTTCTTTTAATCCGGCCAATCAAGACCAAGCATATACTTAAGTAAGTACCCGCCCAAAACGATAAAATACGGAGTAGCATGGACTAACTTACTTGAGCACGGCCGTAACCAGCCATCTATCAACAACAAGTTAATTACAGAAGCAATTACAGAGGCAAGCCTTCTATTTTTGCCTCTTTCCCAAGTCCTTCTTAAGGCATTCGGTGTGCAGTCCTGCGTAAATATATGGTTTTGCCGACGGAATCCTAAGCGGCACCAGGTTTTTATCAGAGATCTTCTTCGTCACGATGTGACAACTAAAGTCGCCTTTTTTTTCTTCATCAGAAACCTAGAGCGAAAAAGGTCTAGATGGATTTAATTATTCCTCACCTGCGCACCCAGTGGCAATTATATATGGTCACAGGCGGTCTGGAGGGCCATTCAGCTACTCGCGGCAAAATAGCCACTGAAGCCTCCCCAAGCAACAGCTGCTGCAACATAGCCCTAAACAAGACCCTGCTGCGGTACGCGATAGCTTGTTTGCCTCAATAAGTACAGTGTAGTACTTACGAGCCTCGATTGACTGCTTTGTCGCTTTGTCGTATCGGTTTTAACATCGCTGTCCACTCGGTTGTATCTCCGCTCAACACAGTAAACAGTCACGGGACACTTTGCGGTTTCTCCGTTTTCTGGGGCTTTTTTTTTTGCCTCTATCAACTCTCAAACAAGACTTGTTGCTTTGGTTTCCCAATTCTGTAATTCATGCGAACCTGACTCTCCCTCGGTGTCTAAGCCTGAAATGCGTTTTTAGCGGTCCTTCGGTGGCCAAATACAGCTTCTTCGGCGGAGTCCGAATAGGCGCTATGTGCCTGTTTCTTGGCTTTCGACAAAGACACTTGCGCTACAGCGCTGTTCTTTACGCTAAAAGTTTACTTACAAAACTGCACTATTTTTCTGCTCAGTGGCACAGCAGCCATGGCAGGCGCAGATCCGAGCAGAGCCTCGTGCTATCGAGCCAGTAAAATGCATGGGAATTAGGTAACAGTAACTATAAGTTGCGGATTTCGCAGGGGTTTACTTGTCTGTCGCTGTCTGTTTGCTGTGACGTCGGTCACTGTAGGCCTGCATGCTAGTACTGTAGTTACTACCAGTATACAGTACTATTACTGTCACATCGCTTCTTTACTCGCGTGACGACTCTCCTACCCGTAGCAAAACCCAAAGATCAGCCAGTTTAAACATAAGTAGTACTTAAGTACGCACTACTGTATTGTTAGCACTAAATCCCGACAAAAAGAACCGCTAGTACAGCTTACAGAGTAAGACAAGTTGAGTTGCAGAATCAAACGTAGCATACTCTGTACTAGCTACTAGCTGGCCCGTTAGCATGGACAGCCCTGCCACCATCGACAGCACTCACACATCAACTACACTAAGGCGTTGCCGAAGGACGTGTTCCTTTATTATCCTGCGACCTGGCTAAAGCTCTCCTCTGGGTCTAGTCCAAGCCCGGATTCTGCGCTGGCCTTTGCAAAATGCAGACAACTAGCTTCAGGCTGCTTTAGGCCGCGGTTATCACATTCATAAGAAGTTTAGCTGGACGCTATGGATGGAGTACCGCCATCGCCTATTTACTTGATAATTGGCACTGGACGGCCATCCTATCAAATACGTCTTAGCGTCAGTGAAGGAGGGACAACTGATGATGTGGCCCTCTTAAGCCTCATCTTTTGCAAAGTTGCGACGATCGCTTATGGTGCATATCTGCTCAAGGCTCTGTTCTCTCGACCAGCGTCATCGAGATATCCGCAGGTTTTGTCAACGTCATTATGGCTGAGCCTGTGCCGGCGGCCTGAATATTCCCCTTGGTCCATATTAAGTTCGTAAACGGCTAAAGCTCAAGTGTCGTTTCCAACCTCGGAGCCCACTCCACTTGATCCCCGGCTTTTTGTTTCAGTTGCGTTGCTTATTTTCGCTGTGAGCCATTGAAGCCAGAACAAAACAGGGGCTCTGAATGATCTCGTTTAAGGGCTTGAATGTGGCCTTGGTTGAATGAAATGCGGCTCCAGTCCCCTTGCTCGCCGTAGATTCAAACGCATAACTTTCAAGATGCGACGAATGAAATTACAAGCAGTTGAATCCCCGCTAAATCGCCGGTTATATAGCTAACTCATACTACGACGAAGCTTGCTTCAAATGATCAAACAAAATCGGAGACTTGAGAGTTGTATTTTCTGGGGGTGATTGTGTCTCTAGTTCCTCTGATTTTACTCGATGTGGCAGCTTTCTGATAACCCTTGTTTTCTCGTTTGTAAGTTGGTTGTGACGCTTGGACGCTCGCATCATTATTCAAACCCTGCTTAAGTCCAGGTTGAGGAACCTTTTTCGTCTCCCCAGAGCTAATGAAAATAAGATGAAAGTGTACTTCTTTTTAATGAGATAAGCCTGAAGAAAAGAAAGCTTGAAAGAAGAGGCTAGAATTCATTAGAGCTGCACATCATGGAATCAGAGAGCCGTAACCCGGGCTCGTTACTGTGCACCTGCATCAAGCAATGACCTTTTGCATCAATTTCTAAATGCTGGGCAAGGATTCTGGTGCTTAACCCTCTTAACCCTTGTAGCCATATCAAGTTAGCACTTTATACAACGTTATATCAGTTGTCTTGGATAAGTCAATCAAGTTGTGCTGCCTCTTACATCACAACAACATAACATACAGTGCTTAGTTTCCAGCTCTCAATATCCATTTAGCGCTTAATATCCTAATCTATCACGAGGAGAAACAAGGCGTACAACCGAGGTTTTTTTTTTTATTCGCTGTCCCAAAGCCCGGCTTTTATCAACTCCTAAAGGTTACCTTTCGAATGCTCGCGCATATCGTCTGTAATCAACTTCTCATCTCTGATATGAGTTCTGCCCTCATCTCGTTGATGTTGCGGACTGATCAAGCTGCATATAAGACTCTAGGGTTGAACCCTACCTTATGGATGTAGTTTATGATAGGTCGCTTTGTGCATTTTGTTTTTGCGTAAGATATGCGAGTTGGTTGGAACTGGAAAAAGAAAACGTGATGAATGATATGTCTCGATTGAGTATTAGGAACGTCGCCTCCGCTATTACGTAGCATTAAATCCATGGGGTTTCCTTGTGCCAAGTCGAACTAGTAGTACTATGGAGTAGATTGCAAACATTAGAGATCGGGTTCCGTGAGAGTAATGAATAAAAATAAAAATAAAAACAAAAACAAAAACAGAGATCGAGAGTAATGGATAAAAAATAAAAAATAAAAACAGAGAAGGGGGGCCGTACAAACCAAGACCTTGGATAGAAGAAACGAAGTTTCTGTCCAATATGCAAGTGTGAAATGCAACCAATATGTAGGCGCAGAGTGCATGCATTTATCATGCTGCTTGTTTCTCCTACATATACCAGCGCCGTCTTGCTGCTGTGGCGTGACGGGTCTCCAGCCACCATCGGGGACCGGCCTAAAGCGTGCTGTTTAATACTGTTTAATAGAGGGTAGACTGATTTACGACTTGATTCTTTTTTAAGATCTTGTGTAAGTTGCAGCGGCACGTTGCTATCAGAAGCTCTCGGCATTGTCAGCTTCACCGTTCCATGGGATTGGGCTGAGTGTGTGTGTCTGTGTACTTTTGATACGACTTGGCTTTTAGGCTCTCGGCTTCGTTACTTTGCTCTTTTTCCCGTGTAGTTACCGCTGCCGCCGCTTATCGTGTACGCCGTGAGATAGCAAGGCACCTAGGAGCTGAAGGAGGTCAGGTGGCATTCGAAATGTGCACTGTTTACAGGACAGAAAGCACAGGTCGACATCGGGCTCGGATGTTTGACTTCCTCATTGCTTCCTCATTGCTCCTCCGTCTAGCTCCGGGATTTGACGTGGCCGGCGGCGGCACGGCAATATTTATTGGAAGAATGCAGTGTCTCTTCTCAGACATAGAGCGGCCGAAGATAACTGTTGTGTACACTGTAGTACTAATCGTAACGTATACTGAATTATTGTATGAATTAATGCATGCAGTAAGTACTACAAGTAAACATTAGTTCTCAAACCTCTCCAGGGAACAGGGTAACAGTCAATTCGGACATGGGTATTGAGACCATGCTATCGCCACGATATTATTGGTTGGCTCCGCAATTATGACTTCACATCTGATTGTGTGAGCAAGACCCACCAGGCGGCGGCAATTGGCCAATTGGCTAGCCGGCCGACTTGGCAGTTTAATACTCCGTAGAAAGCAGACAGAAAGAAAGAAAGAAAGTAAGACAAGAAAAGAATAGACAAGAAAGACAAGAAGGAACCAGAAAGCAAGAGCCAGGGTTGGACAGAGGAGGTGCATGGAAAGCGGGGCACACACCACATACTGTAGAAGTTGCATTCTTTTTGGGCCTTGATGAATTGCTTGCTTTCAACTTGGTAAACAGAATCAACAAAACAACAACAGGAAGCTTATTCTGGTCATTTACTCTCTTTATTCCCTGCGACTAGGGTAAAAGACAGTCCGGCGTAACCTGACCTTCCATTTTCCGCTGCTATTATACTGGAAAGTCATTCGGTTTACCCAAATCTACAGAGTGCTTCTGTCACTTGGGCTTGCTTGAGAACTTGACCTCTCATCTTGTTTGGTCAACTTTTGTTCACCGCCAGTTCTAGAGGGATTCCTCAGAGTTGCAATGACTTGAATGCCACGGCAGAGGCGACCAGGAGACACCAAAAATATGATGTGTGGCTTGCATACGAAGGAAGCCAGACGAGAATGAGAAGTAGACTAACAAAGGGCCAAAAAAAACAGACGTCTTCGAAACAAAGAGAAGAGGGGAAGCGATGGGATCTAGAACGGCGACTCTAGAGAGCTTACTTGGAACAGCTGGCGGTATCGAGATGTTGTCAATGCGGGTGAGGGGCAGAGTTGTCTAGTCTAGCCCGCTGCAGACTTTGGTAGCATGATCACGGAACCGTCAACCACTGCTGCCACTGCCGCAGCACACCGTGTTTGCCGAATGGTACATTGGCTGTCGACCTTTGTTCATGGGTTTGCTGTCTTTGTTGTGGACTTTGCAACTCGTTGCTGACCACCCACACCACACACCAACATGAAGCCTTGTATGCATAGTACTACTACTACTACTACTACTACTACTGAACCATGCATGATAAGTACGGAGTAAGTACATGATACATGAGAGATGAGACATGATACGTGGTAACATGCAGCGAGAAAACAGCAACAAAAGAGAGGCATATTCTTTCACATCGAATCGCATGGCTTCACCTCATCTCAGCTTGAGCTTTGCATGCGACGGGCGCATAACAACGTGCATGTTTGTTTTGCCTTGTCTCGTTCTTCTTGCTGCAAGCCAGACTCCCGGCGGCATCAGCGTCCCACCGGCACGCGACCTGCCATTGATAGTTGTGCGCCTCTTCCTCTCGCCCATCGATGATCTGGCTGTTTGGTTTGGCCGTTGGAGTTATATTTTACAGCCTGCATGCTGGAAATAAACAGCACTGCGTCTTGCCTTGTACAGAAACTGGTGGTATACAACATGTTGTTTTCTGCGCTTGCCTAACTTGACTTTCTATTTTCAAACCTTTGAGAGATGGCAAAAAGGCACCGCCTTCTTCAGCAAGCAATGTCGGCCCACTTCCAAACCTACCGAACAAGGGCCCTCTCTCCGCTCTTGGGACACACCTCCGCGAAAGCTTCTAGGTCAACCCAGGGAACTAGTATTTGTCCTCTTCCGAGGCCTTGGGTTCCTTGGCACCAAGGCAAGTTTCTGGGCGGCAAGTTGAAGGCGAGCAGGAAACGAAGTGGCAAAAAGCTTGCACATCTCTGATTTCTCAAGGTGGTTGGTTGGTTGGTTGGTGTGGTGGATGGATGGATGGATGGATGGCGTGGTATGGTGGACCAAATAAGAACTATGTCTAGGAAAAAGGGAGGAAGAGGGGGAAGAGCAGTGAATTCAGAGATCGACACGCAACAAGTTTGTTGTTTGTGGGCTTGTTGAGGTCTTGCTAACTGAGACAGAGAAAAGACTACAAGGCTTAGAAGGCCGATGAAGGGTAGTATTACTGAGACTTATTTTCTCCTTTGCGCGGTTATCCGTTATCCACAAGAACAGGAATGACGGATGATCAATAGCGGCTGCATAAAGGTGAATGAGGGGGATTTTGGCATTAAATTCAGATGCCAAAACCAGCTATTCAAAGCTACGGGGAGTTTGAAAGTAGAGTTTGATGGCATGGCACGCACGGCTTGGCCAAAGTCTTGAGCCCTGGACCTAGAGAGTGATTTTTTGGAAGTCGTTCGGGGATAGAAGTCAAGCCCCACTTTTAACAGGACGGAATTATGTAAAGAAAACTACAATGTTGTCCAAGTTTGGCAGGACGGTCGGCGGTAAAAGACCAATAAGAGTGGCTATAAATGAGCGAGAAAACAGCGAGCAAATTTCTCGTTGAATGGTTTGTGACTTAAGTACTTACGTACAGCAAGTTCACACAAGAGAGAGAGTTATGCGAACTTGCTAATTACGACTTTGTACTAGTTCTTGGCTCTATTAGCTAGCAAGTAACAAGGTAGAAGTCAACTTCCCTCATACCTTTTGGTGCCTTCCTTGTTTTTTCAGTTTTTTTTCTTTTTTTTTTTCACTAAAGTAATGAGGACACTCTGAGTTTTCTGGGTTGATTTTCAAGACGCATACTTTGCTGCCTCCCTCCAAAGTTAGCTAGAAGCCTCTTGCTCCCTCGGTTCTTCTACTACATGAAGAAGGAACGGACAGAAGCCGAAAAGGGCCGATGGAAGCAGGTCTCGTGAGTTGGTGCAGAAAACGACGCGGAGGGCTTTGAATTTATCCGAAAAAAAAAATAGACACAGGTTGACGGTGTAAGGAAAAAGGAAATAACGGCCCTGGCCCTGAACAGGTACAAACTGAAAAACACAGAGTCGTGCTCGCTCGCTAGTTCTAGTGCAGGTTCGGTTCAAGTCGTTTGTTCAGTTACCATGCATATACGCAAGGGTTAAACACCCTAATGTGGCGTATAAGTGAAGCCCGGATTTGGCAAGCTGCGAAGATTGAATTTGTTGACACATAGTTATGCATCTACGGATATTGGGTTTTAGTTTCGTACAGAGCCTCAGAAAATGCCACTTCATTAACTCCACTAATACTAAAAGCACCAGCCAGTTAGAGTTGCTGCGATTAACAAAAATAAGCCTGGCGGGGTTTCACTTGGCTGCGGACCAGCTTTTCAAGACCCCCGCCTAGAGACAATCAAACAATCTTGTCTGATTGTTATACAGGGTTTATTCAAGTTGTGAATTTCTGAGTTTCTATTTTTTTTTTTTTTTTTTTTTTTTTTTTTTAGCGGACAGCCCGCCGGCCGAACGTTTGGGAAGATATCGGCCGTAAACGGTGAGTGAGAGCCCCAGGACAAGACATGAGCAGGAGTAGGAGCAGGACTTCGCCCCAGGAAAAGTAAATCGGAAGAAGAGAAGTAGAACGCAGCTGCCGTTGCGGTTTTTCTTTTGCTGTTCTTTTTTTTTCTTTTCTTTTTCTTTTGTTATTTTCTTCCTTCGTATAGCTCTCATTATCTTTTACAGCGCGCACATGACAGTTCGTGGCTGAAGCGTTTGTAGCTTATGCCAACAACCTATTTTCTTTTTTGAAAAAAAAGTGCACAGACAGTCTGCGCTGGGGCCAGATTCAGAATATAGCATATTTCTACGCTGGTAGGATGCGGAATAAGAACAGGAAATAGAACATGGACAGACAAAGCTGTGGCCGTTCTTAGACCAGCTAGAAGTGTGCACTGGACAGGGTGGAAGAAAAGACAGAAGAAAAAAAGATCAGTTGAAATGGACGAGAGAAGACGGGACTGCAGTTTGCATGATCCTTAGCAAAGTTCGGCGTCGGGAAGGGAAAGTCGTGCTGTAGACGGTGGTCCAGGCGTGCATACAGAAGGACGGTAAAGTACAGGATGCATATCTAGACTTATACTTGTACAGATAGCACGCCTTGGTGATACATTAAGCCAGTCCAGACCAAGACCAGCATGGTGATCCTGGCAGTGACGACGTCATACTGCTTTGTTCCTCGCTCTCGACTCTTTTTTGTTGTACAGTAGAGCTGGCGAGCCGTAGCCACAGGACAAGAACTAGTACTCCGAAAAGAGCTACGAATAAACCGACCAGGACCCCCGAAAAAAACAAACAGAGGGAATGTAATGCTTGTTCGCCGGCCAATAGAGAGAAAAATGGGGACATCATGGTTGAGAAAGAGACAAAGCGGCTTTGGCGAGAAAGAACATGGTTACTGTCCTTCTCCACAAAACTGCTAGTACTACGGGACGATGAGGCGTTTTTTGTTCCCCTCACTTTTTTCATGACACAAGTTAAAACAATGGTGGAGGGGAAAGGACCCTGACAAGACTTACTACGTAGGCGAGGCGAGGTAGGCGAGGCTTGTGGTTTTTATTAAGGCAATGTTTATGCTTGGAGGGGGAGGGGCGAAGAAGAGGGGAAGTTTGTTGGACAAGGAAAAGGGAAGGCAAGAGAAGGGAGTGAGGGAGACTGGGTCCGATCCGATTCCCGCTCTGGTGAATCTCAACGATAGAGCATAGAATCACGAGTGAGTAGGAGATGAGATATCAAGCAAGTCTTTGGCAATAAACGCAAGAATAACAGTAAGAACACTATGGCATTTCCCACCGCCCGCTCTTCCCGCCCTCCTTGAGCACCACCCGCAGCCCATCTACCACCATGCCCCGATCCACCGCCTTACACATATCATATACGGTCAGCGCCGCCGCTGACGCCGCCGTCAACGCCTCCATTTCCACGCCCGTCTTGCCCTCACACGCCACCGTAGCACGCACATCGACAGCCTTGTTGTGCTCGCACAGGGCCAAATCAAGGGTCACCTGCGAGAGCATCAGCGGGTGACACAGCGGGATAATTTCAGCGGTGCGCTTGGCCGCCATGATGCCGGCGATGCGCGCAGTGGCGAGCACGTCACCCTTTTTCATGGCGTTAGCGGCAATGAGGCGCGGGGCAGTTGGCGATGAGAAAAGGACGCGGCAGGCGGCGATGGCAGTGCGTTGGCTGGGCGGCTTGTGGGCGATGGGGACCATGTGGGCGGTGCCGGTGGCGGAGACGTGTGTGAGGCGGGGGGAGGCGGAGGGGGGGCTGTGGATGTAGTTGTTATTGGGGGTGTTGATGCTAGAGGAGCCTTTACTGGAGGAGTCCTTATCGGAGGAGTCTTTATTGGAGGAGTCTAGAAAACGACAGGATGTAGAGAAAACACGCAGTTGGCCGTGCGGTCGCAGTGCCGAACCGAAAGATTGCGATAGAGCGCGAGTGAGCGACATAGTAGTGAGTCAGCTGCTGATGACGAAATGCAAAGGGAATAAGACTGCAAAGAGAATCGACGTCAGCTGTAAAAGAAAATGACAAAAGGCAATGATGAAGAAATATAGAGTGTAAGTGAAAGATGAAGGCTGACGGAAGAGGAAATTATAAAAGAAAAAACCGACGGGCCGCAAGGCTGACTGATAGCCTCGGCGAACGAAATGGTACTACTAAAAGACCAAGCCACCCAATGGAATTACTATGTACACTTAAATAATACACGCCAGAGCACCTCTGCTTCGTCACCCGCCAATCAGAATCATCGGCCGGTTCTTCATGTGCTCCAGCTCGCCGATGCCCGCGTGCTTTTCCTTCTTGCGCTTGACGGCCCGGCCAATGACATCCAACAACTCGTCTTGCACGCCTTCCAGCGCCCGTCTAGCCTGCTCCGCCGTGCCGTCTACACCAGCGCCGCTAGCAATGCCCTGTAGCGCCGCGAGGGCGTCGTCGTCAATGGGCTCGCCGCTGTTGACTTTGCGCAGAATGTCGCGCAGGGACACCTCGGCGTTGCCAAAGAGACAGACTTTGAGGTTCCCGTCGCTGGTGATGCGCAGTCGGTTGCACGTGCCGCAGAAGTTGTGCGTCATGCTGGTGATAAAACCCAGGTGGCCGACGTAGCCGGGCACTTGCCACGTCTTGCTGGTATCGTTGGCATGACCGGCGACCTGGGCGACGTCCGGGTGCGCGGCGCGGATGACAGCCAGCATGTCGGCGTAGCTAAGCATTTTCTTCTTATTCCAGCGGTTGCCGTCAAACGGCATGTACTCGATAAAGCGCACCTCGAGGTCCTGGTGGCGCGTCAGCTCGACAAACGGGAGCACCTGCGCATCGTTGAGCCCGCGCATCACCACGCAGTTGATTTTCAGCTTGACGTCAGCTCCGGCCTTGTTCATCTCCAGCACGCGCTGGATGCTGCGCTGCACGGCGTCAAAGCCCTTGCGCCGCGTCATGATCTGGAACTGGAACGGGTCCAGCGTGTCCAGGCTGAGATTGACGCCCGTGAGGCCCGCGGAAACCAGCGTGTCCAGCTTGCGGTGCAACGAGATGCCGTTGGTCGTGAGACACAGCTCACGCAGGCCGTGGGCGCGCAGAGCGCCGAGCTGCTGCATCAGCGGCAGAATGTCACGACGGACAGTAGGTTCACCACCGGTCAGGCGGATCTTGCGCACGCCCTGCGCCACAAAGAGCGTAGAGAGCATGACGATTTCCGGGGTGGTGAGCAGGTTGGGCGGTGGCGACAGCGGCACGCCGGCTTCGGGCATGCAGTATAGACAGCGTAGGTTGCAGCGCTCGGTCACGGAGATGCGCAGGTAGTCATGTTGGCGGTGGAATGTGTCTGTCAGAAAGTCGGAGAAGGGCTTGACGTTGGAGGCTTGGAGGCGGGATAAACGGGATGGCACAGGTACAGGCACAGGCACAGGCACAGGCTCAGGAACAGGCCCAGGATGTGATGTGGGTGTATGGAGGGCGCGAGATGCAGGACATAGATGCGCTTTGCAGGAGTGAATTATACGCCGTGATGAGAGATGAAAACGGGTCATGACAGAGAGCGGGGCATTTGGTGCAAGTATTGTAGAATTCTGAATTATCTTACTTCTGAGGCGCCAGCAGTTAATAATTATGCAATATGCTTTGCTTACAGCGCCATCCGGCAACCGGCGGCGATAAGAGCCTCAATTAGGCGGGGCTCCACCTGCCATAGTGTGGCGCTTTGGAGTGACACAAGCCATCAGCAACGCCACAGGAAACGCCACAGAAGTGTAGGAGACTATGCTATGGAAAGTTGCCTAATGGGGCAGCGAGACGGCTTTCAATTTGCTGGTTTGGCTTGACAATCAATCTTCCGCTATCGATTATCGCAAGTTGCTGCACTGTTTCAATTTGTCGGCTCTTTGTTTGCTTTGCCCTTGAGCCTCGTTGGTAACACCCGACAAGGCTAGATCAAAGCCTTGCTACCCTTGCCCAGTCACATAATCTTCTAATTCAGCAACAAAGCACAATGCACGGCTCGCCCGTCTTTAAGAGTGCGTATGCCAAATCTCTCAAGTCCTGTTAGACCCTGCACCTGCTAACCCTTATTACAGCTTCTGTCAACTGTGTAATTAGTCGCGACGGCACCCATCTGGCTACGCTGGTGCACAACAAGATTCTCATCCGCCAAGTGCGAACGCTGCACGTGATCCACGAGATCACCATCCCGTCTGATGCTGCATCGTCCGTCTTTAGCCTGATCTGGGCGCCATCGTCGACCAAGATCCTCGTCGCGGCCACCGACAGACTGCTGGCGTACTCGGCCTTTGACTCCAGCTTCAAGGCCGTCATCAAGAGCCCGGCGTCGTCGGCCGCACGGCCAAGTCACGTGCAGTTTGGCCCAACCGACAAGGAGGTTGTGGTCGTGTCGCAGTTTGGTCTGCGGCTGGCGCTGATTAACTTGGCTACGTCGTCGGCCATTGAGATTACGAACCCCAAGTTCTGCCAGCCGGTGGCGGCCACGCGCGGCTTTTCCTTCCGGCCGGCAACTAACCATCTTGCGCTCCTGACGCGCTTTGGCGGTAAGGACTGTATCAGTATTCACTCGCCCAATTCGAGGACGCTGGAGACGTCATTCTGCCCCGATACCATCGACGCCCAAGGCATTGCCTGGGCAAGCAACGGCCGATGGCTGGCCGTATGGGAGAGTTCGGCCCAGGGCCACAAAGTCCTGCTATACACGCCAGACGGCCACCTATTTAACACGTGGACAGGGCCGTCGGACGATGGCTCTGAGCCGCAGCATTACGATATCGGCGCCGGCGTCAAGCACTGCCACGTGGACCCGTCGACCATGAAGGCTGCGCTGTGCGATTACACGCGCGCCATTACGCTGCTGGACTTTTCAGACGGCAGTCAGCTGACGCGGCTTGTGCATCCGCAGATGGTGATTCCCGTCGACACACTGAAAGTTTGGCAACAGCAGCAGCAACAGCAGCAAACACAACAGCAACTAGCCGACAAAACAACCGAGTTTGTACGCACCACACATGCCTTTTCGCCACCGGAGCGCCGCGCTCTGATGGCCCCGGGAACAGAGACGATTCCAGGGTGTCTGATGACGGAGTTTGACAGCAGCGCCAACCTGCTGGCCACGGTTGTCGAAGAGTACCGCAGCACGCTGTGGATCTGGGATCTGACGGACGCGGACCTGCGTGCCGTCGTGCTCTTCCACGGGAGCATTTCCGGGCTATCATGGCACCCACAGACGCCCGAGCTGCTGCTCATCACTACAGCGGCCGCCGAGGGCGGGCCAAGCAATGCCATCTACGTGTGGGACCCACTGTCTGAGGGTCCGCAGGCGGTGAGATTTCCGGCACAGGCGGCTGTGCGGCCGGGGAAGATGGCGCCGCGGCTGAGGGCGCACTGGGTGGCGAATATGACGGAGCCGCCGGTGGTCCTTATGAATGACGGCACCAACGGCATTTTAGTCGCACTGAGTGAGGAGGGAGACCAGGATCGTGACGGCGGGGTGGGCAATGATGGGTTGTGGGAAAATGCAAATCTGACGGCTAAAGTCTTGCATAAGCCGGCTTCAAATATGAGGCTGGTTGAGGATGTGGAAATGACGTTTGTCGACGAGGGAACTACGAAGCTTGACGATACGTTTTTCTTCAAAGGCGCGAAGCCGGGTGGAGAAGGAAGGCTGAAGGAGAAGCCAAAGGGCAATCCGTTACTTCAGAAGGCACATCTACGTAGATAAGGGTTGGAGCGTCTGTCTGGAACTGGAATATTACAGATGGAGATAGGAACACAGAATTGTACTCTTTGAACTCGAGTATTGCATATGGAGTAGTGCAGGATGACATATGAAGTTTAGGAGAAGGCTGAAGAGGAGAGGATTTAACGAGGATGAGAAGTGGCAGAGCAGAAAGGGAGAGAGACTAAGTAATAGAGTAGAACGAAGAAGAAAAAAGAAAAAAAAAGAAGAGGGACATGGGCAACCTCAAACAAGTCGAAGCGCCTAAGACAGAAGAACAAGGAAAAATAGGAAACGGGCATCTGCAGGTCGGACGAAAAAGCATCACAACTAAGCAACGACCGACACACCAGACGAACATGTTCACCAATAAATACTCCTAGCATGCACAGAGTTCAGACGCAAACGCGGTTCCTTTATTTCTTTGTTTCTCTTCTTTTTCTTCCTAATACTGTTGTAGAATATTATAGGATGGACGGCGCAGCACTGTTTTCGTTGCTACTCCTAGGGCAAGACATGATTTTGCACTGCGCTTTGGCCGGCCTTTGAAGCAGCGGCTTGGTGAAGTTGCATTTGTGGCGCTGAGGACTAGATAGCGAGAAGGTATTTTAAACAAGAGGTTTTTAGGAGGAGTGTTTGGTGGCAAGCAAATCAAAAAGAAAAGAAGAAAGCAAGCCAAGGAAAAGGAATAGAAGAAAACAAACCAAGGAAAAGGAAAAGGAAAAAGGCGTAGAATCAGCCAATAGGCTAGCACAGAAGAAATAATAATGCCTCTATTCAACTACTAGTAATACTATCGTGGGTTCAAGTGAAAAAAGAGACAAGAAACCACAGTAGAAAGTAGAGGCTATGACTACTTACTGCATCTACCCTGCACCAAAGTAAAGTACTCGCTCCTGGGCTGATGTGCAGGCCACTCAGAGATAAACGGCAAGTTGGAACCTTTTCAGCTGAACTCAGCTACATGGGCATCCTTTGCAGACGCCTCTTCTCGAAGCGGGCAAGCGGAGAGAAAAAAAAAGTATGCTTTCTTTTTGCTGTTCTTTTGTGCTTGACGAGAAGCGAAGCGAGGCGGGTTGAAAAAGAGAAAAAGAAAGAGAGTTATGTGGATGAGTGAGTACGTGATGTGGACAAGGCTCATGCTTATATGAGCGGTGAGAGTCAAGAGAGAGTGAGAGTAAATGAATGAAGATACATAAATGAGAATAAGAGTGAGTGAGAGTGAGTGAATTGGCAGGTCAAAGTGAGACAGTGGTGATTTGACAGGTGACAAAAATAGACCAGTAGCACAAGATTGAACTACGTTGTACACGGTGGATTTTTCAGTGAACGTCTTGCAACTAAGTAAAACTTCAATCTCTAGGCTAGAGTCTCTCTGTTTCCATGGCTGATTTCAACTAGAACGAAAATGTGACTGGACATTTTGGGAGGTATAACGCTGCCTATTATTGGGAACCATGGCCGGGAGACGAATGCAACTAGACCCTCTTCATTTCTCTTCTTTTTCTCTTTAGAAAATGAGAGAACGCATTACTTTATCCCGGGAAAAGATCAATAACTAATGGCTTACACACTTTTGTCTTGCTGTGGAAAAGCGCAGTGCAAAGTACTTCCAGTCCACCCCCCC
>LKBB01000079.1:0-17521 GCA_001513885.1 Thielaviopsis musarum
GGGGGGGGAAATAAATTGGCCGACGTGGTCAATGGGAATGCATTATAGCTAATAGCGCCAAGTTTGGCGTTTCATCTGGGGTGAGTTTAAGTGAATGAGTGAGTGGACTTGCATGTTTGAAGTCGCTGGGCTGTGTTTACAGTTATACTACTAGTAGTAGTAGTAGTATAACAGCAGTCTTTCTAGGATGAGATTCCCCCTTTGAAAATCTCACGTCGGAATATGCAGGTATCAGTGTTTCTCCAGATATCAGGTTATCCATTTGTGAATTCTCCAGATATTCCATTCGAGGCGTGGGGAACTCCTTGCCACTACTATAAAAAAGGATCTCCTCCGACAAAGAGTCTGGCACGGTTTTTGATACTGCTAGAGCTTGATGGTCAGACTCAGACTAGGAGGGAACTACTACTAGTACAAAAAGAAAAAAAAAAAGGACTTCCTGCTAGGAGCTGCTTTGTGAAGCGATCGACGCCGTTGTAGAAAGATGGGGGTGGTTCACTAAGCAGGGGATAAAGGCAAGCACTGGCCATCGGCCTGTTTTTGTTTGGCTCAGCCACGTTTGACTGAATAGAAGCCAATAGGAATAGAAGCTGACATTAGACAGACAACAGACAGACAACAGACAACACACAGACAACAGACATGCTTGGCCAGAGATGAGATGGGTTACAGCACAAGAACAGGTCGCTCAACAAGATAAATGTTACAAGTTTATTTAGTACAGACGCTACCATGCCAATACAAAGCTGGCTAGTGCAATTTGTTTTATGTGTACACGCCCACATCACCCACGTTCTTGTATTCGTTAGTTGGCTATACCAGACAACGGCACGCGAATAGAATAGAAATGTTTGGGCCAGCGGGGAAGAGAAAAGAGAACAAGTCACCAGAGAGCGGGTTATCCTGGTGGGTCCTGAGGGGGTGAATCAAGGTTCATCTGCCAAACACATCACGTGCTCACGCTCACGCTCACGTTCACGCTCACGCTCACGCTCACGCTCACGCTCACGCTCACGCCACAATCGTCTCGCCCAGCGCCGGCCCGCCCACTTGGCTGCCGTTGATAAACACTCTGCTCGACAAATCGCTTTGGTGCTCCTCAATCATGCGGCGTAGCACTGACCGCTCAACCACCAGCCGCCCGTCCTCGAGCAGATTCTTGACATCGACGTCATCGTACTCCATGGCGCGGCAGTGGTCGCCGGCATTATCGGCCATGTCAAATAGATTGGCACGCACCGTCTCCGTGATAAATGTCGTGCGGCCGCCGTTTGCGCGCTGCCACTGGTGCGCCTCGAGCAGCTGCTGCGCCTGCTTGCGCATGTAGCCACTGACCAGCTCGGGCTCGAGGAAGCCAATGGAGCGCAGGGCGGTAAAGTCCTCGACGAGCGGCATCTCCATACCATCCTCGCAAACCACCAGCTCGCCGCGGCGGTAGCGGTACGAGAGCGCCATGCGCCAGGCCTTGTCGTACATCTTGCGCGGCAGATCCGTGCTAAAGTCGCGCGGGTGCGGGCCAAACACCACACCACCGCCGCGGAAAATGGGCGACATACGGTCGCCGGCACGCGCCCTGCCGCTGCCCTTTTGCGGGCGCACCTTGCGCCGAGATCCGTGCACTTCCCACCGCGTCTTGGTCGACGCAGTGCCCTGGCGCGTGCCGTCGGCTTCGAAGATGACGGCGCGGTGCAGAATGTCGCGGCGGAGAGGCACAAAGAGATGTTTTGATGACCATTGCTCCAGGCTGGTGGGCTCGAGGGTCGGGAAGGCGTGGATGGTGACGGGGACGGCTAGAGAGAGGACTTGGTTTAGCATAGGGTTTGGTTTGAGAGTGGGAGGGGCCGGGCCGGGCGCACTGGTAGAAAAGTCGGAGGGTGCGGCGCTGGTGGCCATTCCGCGGGCCGCAGAGGCAGTGTTCTGTGGAGGGTTGTTAGCGAGATCTTGACAGTAGTAGTGACTGCAATTGGCCTTGCAGTATATCAGCACGTACCATAAGCGGTCTAGCAGCCACAGAAAGCGTACGCATGGCCTCGGCGAGGCTGCGCATTCCGTTGCCGGCCATTTTATTTGATAATGTCCACTAAGAGAGTCTGTAGAAAACAAGACAAATTGGAGAAACAAAAGGGAAAATTCCCGGGAAGCAATTCCGGCCAAAAATAAGCGTCAAAATCCCGTCCGAATCAAGCCTTCGTCGGAGCGGACCAGCGGGTTGGCGGGAACAGTGAGAAAAGCTTTGTGCCGCCTATATTTTTCGAAAGCCTCACCGGGCTGGCAGAGCAGCTGGCAGCAGCTGGCGCAGAAAGCGTGCCGCGGTCAATTAGCTGTACCACTTTGGGCCAAATATAGTGGGGGCACCACTGGTGGAAATTTTGTTGTTGTTGTTGTTGTGCGTAGCGAGAATTAAAGGCTTTTTTTTTTTTTGCTGAGTGTTAAGAGAGTTTCTCTGACGACGGACTTGTTGATAGCGGACCTGCCGGCCGTTATTTTGTGTTTCTTTTTTTTTTTCTTCTTTTTTTTCTTTTTTTTTTTTTGTGTGTGCTTAATCGTCCCATCATGCCGCGGTGTTCGTCTATTGCCCGGCCGCTGCTACGTGCACAGCCGGCTCTGGCCCTCCGGCCGTTCTCCGTAAGCGCCACCGTGCGCTCGGCCGAAGTGCCGCCCTCCGACTCGAAGCCCACTCCGGCCCCGGTGTCGGCTCCGGCTGACCCTTCCCAGGCTCAGGCCCAGGCCCAAGCCCAAGCCCAGCTCGACCCCAACACGGCTGTCGGCCGCGATGCCGAGCTCGCTCTGCAAAAGGCCGGCACGCCACCCATTGGCTCCCGGCGTCGCCGCATGGCGCTGCGCACCAGCCAGAATCTGCCGTTTGAGCAGTTGCCGTTCCAGTGCTTCCAGGAGGCACGCAAGATCCTCCGCGACGACCGCGAGAAGAAGCTGCGCCAGATACAAGAGACGGCGGATAGAATTGCGGCGCTGGAAAAGTCGGATGGCAGTAGATTCAAAAAGGGCGTGGCGGGTCGTGACGAGCGCATCTACTACTTGACACAGAAGATCAAGGACTTGCAAATCCAGGCCGATATTAACGACCCGGTGGTGCGGCGGAGGCTGGAAGACGGCGAGGGTGAGTTATTATACTACTAGTTCTTGGTATCCATATGGTTCTCAGCACCATATTGCTCTCAGCATCCATGACTACCTGGAACCTATAACTAACAAACACAGGCGACATGAACAAGCCCATCTACCGCCACCTCGCCGAACAAAAGTGGCGCTCGTACGATCGCCTCGTCACCGAGCAGCGCATTTCGCAGTTCAACATTGTGCCCGACCTGCTGCCCAAGCTCGACGCCACGGCCGAAGTACGCCTGCACTTCCACCGCAAGAAGATTGCCGTCGGCGCCATTGTCGACAGCGCCGTCAGCGAGTTCCCGCCGCGTCTCAACGTACAGCTGTTTACGCCGGGCCCGCGCCTGCTCTCGGTCGCCGTGGTCGACCTGGACGTGCCCGACCTGGCGGCCGACTCGTTCATGAAGCGCTGCCACTTCCTCGCCGTCAACATCCCGCTCGATCCCACCACCACGTCGCTGCCGCTGTCGCACGTGCGTGATGCCGCTACCCAGCTGGTGCACGCGTGGATGCCGCCGTACGCCCAGCAGGGCACGCCGTACCATCGCCTGGCCATTGTCGTGCTGGAGCAGACGCGCCCGGAGCCGCTGGACGCTGCGGCGCTCAAGGAAACATATGCGCAGCGCGAGGGCTTCAGTCTCAAGAGCTTCCGCGACAAGACGGGCTGCGCGCCCGTTGGATTCACCATGTTCCGTACCGAGTGGGACGAGTCGATGTCTGGCGTCATGCAGCGCAACGGATATGCCGGCTCCGACGAGGTGTTCCGTAGAGTGCGTGTGCATTCGCTCAAGCCGCGTCGCAAGGCTCGTGGTTGGGAGGCCAAGCGCCAGGGTCCCAAGTACCGCCATCTGTGGAAGTACACGAAGCGGATTCGCGGTCTGTCGAACGGGCGTGGCTGGACCAAGAGAGACTGAGTGGTGGTTGGAGGAGGAGGAGGAGGAGGAAGAGGAGAAGGGGGGGGGGGGGGATGAGTATAGCGTATGGCCGAGGCCTCTGTACAATAAATGTATTTCACTTTTTATTCATGCATTTGATCTCTATAATACACCTATGCTTCTATCATAAACCCCCTATAAAGCCCCCCCCACTGCCTGCACAAACCACATTGCCAGTCTCACGTGGAGCCCAACCCTTCTTTCCGTCTTGGCCAGATCGTCTAGGGTTACCTTGCTGGCAAAATCCTGCAGCCATCTCTGTTCCTCGCCCAGCCTCTTTTTCAAGCCCTCGTCCGTCGTGACAATCAGCGCGCCGGCTTCTAGATCCAGCGAATAGCTCCGCTTTGTGTAGTTGGAGCTGCCCACGATGCTAATTGCCGGGTCCGCATCACCCGGCAGCGTCACCCACAGGCCCTTGGCATGGTATGTCCAGCCATCGGGCTGCGTCACACAGCCGCGGCGCCACTCCTTGAGCGTGACCGAGTCGGCGCGGCCGGCGCCGTGGACTGTCCGCAGGAAGCGCCGCGCCAGATATGTGTAGGCATCGGGCAACATGCCCGACACGCCGCGCGACTGGAAGAAGCCGTTGGCGTGCGGCGACGCCGTAATAACCACGCCGCTCTGCGATGCCGAGTCGACCAGCAGCTGCGTCAGCGACGGCGCGGGGTTAAAGTAGCCTGCCGTAAAGGTCCAGGAAGAGCCGGCGAAGCGCGGTTGTGCAAGCGTGCGCAGGATGTGCGTGACGGCGCCAAGCTCGGTCGACGTATCGGGCTTGAGTAGCTGCGAGAACTGCGAGAGCATGTATACGCGCGTGTTTCTGACGGTCGGGGAGGGCCGAGATGACGGCGAGATTAGAGGGGCGAGAGTGGATGTGGCGTGGGCGATGAACTTGGCGGGGTTGTCGATAGGCGACGGGCAGGCGTTGGGCCACGTCAGTTCAAAGCCAGACGGCTGGCTGCTGCTGGGCTTGACCAGATAACTGACCGACGCCACGCCCTGGTGAATTCTGGCAAAGTACTCTGTCACTTCTTTTGACGAGAAGACGTGGTAGCGGTCCTGGCGATTGGTAAAGTAGTCGGTCGACAGATTTGCCCTGCCGTTGTATTAGTCCGCCAGCCGGCCCTCAGCACAGAAAAAGGAGGAAGAAACTCACCCCGACAGGATAATCTCGTCGTCCATGCCATACAGCTTCATGTGCTGCAGGCCCCAGCCCTCGTTGATGCGCTTTGGGATGTGCTTTTTGCGCAGCCCCGTCAGGTTTGGCGTGTGGTACATGCAGATTTCCACGCGGTCGGCGCCAAACTCGCTGACCAGCGGCGCTAGGAGAGATGCCGACGACGGATTCGGCGCCTCGCGGGTTCCCCGAAGGGCGTCGGTCAGGATGCTGACTTTGAGTTCCGGATTGGCGCGCAGGGCGGTTTGTAGGGTGTCGATCTGGGAGTGTTAGTGATGCAGAAAGAGTAGAAAAACAGGAAAACCCGCCAACGTACCAAGTCTCGCTCCGTCTTGCCAATGTACAGCGTCGACAGAAACACTCTCCGCTTTGCCATTTTGATTTTATCCTGGACCCAAGCATTAGTTCCGCGTCCAACGTTTCCTTTTTCAACCTGTACGCTCTCCAACCAACCAATCATACCTTGAGCGTCTGGTAAAACTCGGCCGGTGCCTGAATCACCCGCACATGTGCCCCGTCAATGTCAAACGCCGGCGCAATCTTGTCCAGCTCCGACACAAACGGCGCAATGCTTCCGGCCGAAAGCGCACCGGCGGCCGGCTCTGCGGGCGCGGCATGCGCTGAAGAGTACGGGCGCACGTGCAGCCGGACCGGGCGGAAAACAGACCGTGACACGGGGCCGCGCAGGCGCAGACTGCATCTACTCAAGCTCCGGAATGTGCTTGCCATTGTTGCTGTCGAGCAAGTTGCAGTGTCGATGTAGTAGCACTAAACAGCTAATAGGTGACGTTCTGCTAGTGGGAAGCTTGGTTGCACAGCTTTATAGTAGACCCGCTTTATAGTTGCCATACACAATTAACAATCTGCCGCAGTTCTGCCGCTTTCTCCCCACAATTAGGAACAAGCGCCGATTCCCGCTAAGCCGGGATATCACCAGCAATCTCACGATAGCTACCTCATCGCATTTGATCAATTCCCTTCAATTCCATAATTATCGCCGCCATCTTTTTCTTTACTGTTTTTTTTTTTTTAACTGGCGGGACACAGGCCGCTTGATAGCCCGCAGTAATGTCGTCAATTACTAGAACGCTGACAAATCTGCGCAAGATTGGATTCAAGGTTTGTTCTCTGTTCAATCAGCTCTTAGAGTTGTGCTAACAGTTTTGCTAACCCTCCTTGCTCTAGCAATACGTCATCCAAATGCTGGTAATGTCCAGACCCACCAATTGATGCCTGTTTGAGTTCAGCGCCGACAAGCTAATACTGCAGTTTGATGCATTGTCTTGATTTAGTACATTGGTATGATGATGGCATTCTAGACTGGAAACGGGCTTGGCTAACGCGCTGTAGGTGATACCAAGTATGGCCAGTTAATTGGCACTGACAAGTTTGGCAACAAGTTCTTTGAGAACAACGACGAGCTGCCTCGTAAGCACATTTGACTCCAAAGTGTAATCAGGTTCTAACGGGAATACTACTAGTCCGTACGAGATGGGTCGAGTACAAGAAGCACGACTACGATGCGTAGGTCGCCAATCGACACAATCCAAGACCCTGGCTAACAAAAACAGCGCCCACATCGAACCCGGTTGGCACGCTTGGATCTCGTACACCGTCGATGTGCCGCCGACGCACGACGCCATCCTCGAAACAAAGGTCCGCAAGTGGGAAGTGCCCGAGGTGCAGATTAACCAGACGGGCACGCTAGGCGCCTATCGTCCGTACAACACGTGAGTTGGCCCTGTGTATACACGAGAGAGGGATAGAAGAAGCGCTAACTTTGGACAGTACCGTCCCTAAGCTTACCAGCTGGGAGCCCAAGGCCGTCGCCAGACAGTAGGCTCTTTCTTCCCGGAAGACGCCGTAATTACAGCACTACGAACCAGGAACACAACAGAACAGGACACGCAACACAACAACCAGACACATAACCTCAGAACAGAAGACTCACTAGTCAATCCACCCCATCCTATATGGGCAGCAATGTTATCCGCTGTGTTAAGCCACTGATATATTACTTTTGCTACTCCTTGGACGAATGTATTAACCTGTCTACAGTGGACTATGTTTGGCCCTCTACCGCTGCTTTGATTGCTGCTCTCGTTAGTCATTGGCTATTTAAGTGAGGAACCGACTTACCATCACACGACGTCTTTGCGTCGCCAAACAGCATGCGCGTGCCGGGCATGTAAAACATGGGGTTCGGAACGTCGGCTATGGCTGTTAGTTATCACCCTCGCTTTCGCATCTACGCAGCCACTTACCGTATCCGCTCGACATGCCGCGCTTCATGACTATCACATGTTTGCTCTTCCACGCATGCAGCACCGGCATGCCCGCAATCGGACTGCCAGGCTCTAGCGCAATCGGATTCACCGTGTCATTTGCCCCAATCACCAGCGTCACGTCGGTCTCGCCAAAGTCGTCGTTGATCTCGTCCATCTCCAGCACTATGTCGTACGGCACGCTCGCCTCGGCCAGCAACACGTTGCACTGGCCCGGCATCCGGCCGGCCACCGGATGAATGGCAAAGCGCACCTTGACGCCCTTGGCGCGCAGTGTGCGTGTGATGTCGCTAATGGCGTACTGCGCCTTGGCCACCGCCATGCCGTAGCCTACCACGATAATCACGCTGTCGGCGTTGAGCAGCGCGTCGGCGGTTTCGCTGACGGTGGTCTGTGTCACCTGGCCTTGGATCTTAAAGTCGGATGGAGTGGCGGGCGTGGCGGCGCCGCCAAAGAGCACGTTGGTGAGTGAGCGGTTCATGGCGACGCACATCTGGATGTGGTTAGATGGTGGGTGGCTTGCTCTGGAGGTCGGCTTTCTGAAGAGGCGGTTGACTTACAATGTACGAGAGAATGGATCCCGAAACACCAATCAGCGCTCCGACACTAGTGAGCAGAGGATTATCCAGCATGAAGCCCTCTGCCACCAGCGCAAAGCCGCTGTAGGCGTTGAGCACGGTAATCACCACAGGCATATCCGCGCCGCCAATGGCCGCTGTCGTGGTGAAACCCTTGGCAAACGACAGGACAGTGCTGGCGCCTAAAGCCATGGCGGCCACGGCCGGAGACCCCGGAGCTAGCGTTAGAAAGGTGCCCATGGTGACAAAGTTGGTGCCGAGGAGCGTCGAGTTGACGAGGGTTTTGGAGGGAATATGGAGTGGGCGAGAGGTCATGCGGCCGGCGAGCTTCATAAAGGCCACGATGGAACCGGTAAAGGTGACGCCGCCTAGGTTTTTTTTGTCTTAGTATCAAATATGGAGGAAAGGGAGGGGCCTGGAAAACATACCGATCAAGACACCCAGATAGGCAGTCGTCAGATGTAAAGTAGTCGCCTCATCAATACAAGA
This sequence comes from Thielaviopsis musarum, assembly GCA_001513885.1. Taxonomy (NCBI): domain Eukaryota; kingdom Fungi; phylum Ascomycota; class Sordariomycetes; order Microascales; family Ceratocystidaceae; genus Thielaviopsis; species Thielaviopsis musarum. Next base: position 8,585 of record LKBB01000079.1, read on the forward strand.
CATGACACTTCCAATGCTCGTCATCACAGCAGCAAGACCAACGACCGAATGAAGCGCGGCCACAGTCTGCGGGAGGTCCGTCGGCGTAATGCGTCTCCCAATCATCAACCCTAGATGGTGTTAACCCTTGCTCACGTGCTTTGTCCCACAAAGCTTTTTTTCTATTTCATTTTCTTCTTACCAATAACGGCACCCACACTTGCCAACACACCGAATTGAGTCAAAACCTCGGGCGTGAAGCCCACGGCATACAACGATGCGAGAATCCCCGAAGCCACACCTAGAATGCCGAGCATGTTGCCGATCCGAGCGGTAGCCTGCGAGGCAAGACCGGTCAGCGAGCCGATGCACAGCACGGAGCTGACGAGGTAGCCGGCTTGGATGAGGCCGGCAGTGCCGGTTGAAGCGGCGGCAACAAAGCCGGTGCCGAACAGCGCGGCGGGGATGGCGTACAGCCAGGGATATTCCGGGGGGTCAGAGGGGCCTGGGGTTTAGCCACCGAGTTAACACAGACTACTACCAGCACATACTCCATGCTCACTCACAGGACAGATGAACTCACGCTTAAACATGTCGAGCATACGCTTCGTAATCACAAAGCCGCCGGCGATATTCACAAACGACAACACCACCGACACGGCACCGAGTGCCTGCGGCCCCGTCTGCGGCACGTAGCCGCCGCCCAGCACAAACAGCGCACCGATGCCAACCATGCCGGAAATGGCATTTGTCACGCTCATCAGCGGCGAGTGTAGCGCGGGCGTCACGCCCCACACGACGCGGTAGCCGATGAGCGACGACAGGGCAAAGGTCAGCGCGTTGCTCATGAACAGCGGGCTGGTGAGTTTGCCGAGGGCGAGGGAGGCGGCGAGGGAGGCGGAGATGGCGGAGACTTGGCGCGTGGTTTTTTGGAGGGGGGTGAGGGCGGTGGGTGTGGGTGTGGGTGTGGGAGTGGGGATGGATGGGGTGGGAGAGGGGGCCGGAGGGGGAGTCGGACGAGGAGCAGGCGAGAGAATAGCTCCGTTGAGAGTCACGATGCTACCGCGGATGACTTCGTCAGAGAGGTCAATGCCGAAAGACTTGGGCTGCGGGCCCATGGAGAGCAGGAGCTTGGTGATGTTGTTGGAGTAAAGGGTTGACGACTGCGTGGGCAGACGAGACGGCAGATCGGTGTATCCTGGAGCTGTTAGTTCCCGGGATTTCAGGAAAAGAAGAAGAGGAGGGGGGTAGAAAAGGGAACAGAAAAGGGAAAAGAAATACTAACCAATAATCTTGACGTCTTTGTACACCGAAATCGTCCCTGCCACTGTGGCCTCGCAGTTACCACCGGCTTCTGCAGCAAGATCGACCACCACCGATCCCGGCTTCATCGCATCCAGCATGTCATTTGTAATCAGCACCGGCGCCCTTTTCCCCGGAATCAACGCTGTGGTGATGATGATATCGACATCCCTGGCCTGCTCCAGAAACAGCTTCATCTCTGCCGCGATAAACTCTTCAGACATTTCCTTGGCATACCCGCCAGCGCCCGCTCCATCCTCGGCCACATCAACGCCGACCTCGATGAACTCGGCGCCCAGCGACTGCACCTGTTCACGCGCAGCCGCCCGCGTATCAAAGCCTCGCACAATAGCGCCCATGCGCCGCGCAGTCGCAATTGCGCTCAGCCCGGCCACGCCTGCACCAATCACGAGCACCTTGCACGGCGGAATCTTGCCGGCAGCCGTAACCTGCCCGGTGAGGAAGCGACCAAACGTGTTGGACGCCTCGAGCACCGCCTTGTACCCGGCAATGTTGGCCATGGAACTGAGTGCATCAAACACCTGTGCGCGCGAGATTCGCGGCACCATGTCCATTGCGAATACAGTGGCCTTTTGGGCGGCGAGCGCGTGCACGAGCTGAGCGTTTTGGATGGGCTGGACAAAGGAGATGATTACTTGGTTTTGCTTGACGAGCGGCACTTCTTCCTCTGCACTGGGACTGCGCACTTTGAGGATGATATCGGCAGTCTGCCAGATGGTGCGGGCGTCGTCGATTAGAGTGGCATCGGAAGCGAGATACGCAGCGTCGGGAAAGTCGGCAGCGGTTCCGGCACCGCGCTGGATGAGCACGCGCGCGAACCCCTTTTTGAGGAGAAGCGATACGTTGGCGGGGGTTACGGCGACACGGCGCTCGCCCGGAAAGGTCTCGGATGGGACGCCGATGACGAGGCTGGGGTACGGAGTGGACGGGACGAGGCTGGGGTCCGGGGTGGAGGGCTGTGTGGAGTACGGGCGGAACAGAGACAAAAAGGATGGCCGGGGGAAGACGCCGCTGCGAGAGACGGGCGGGAGGAGTCTGGAGGTATGAAATGCAGATTGGACAGGGGCTTATAAGTGTTAGTGTGGTTCGTATGAGATCAAGGTATGTGTGTGAAGTGGACAGTGAACTCACTTATAATTCTAGCCGGTACGAAGACCGCTTCTGGACTCACCCGAGGCCCAAGAAAAAGCCTGGGTTTCAGCCTCGAGAGCGTCGCTGGACGGAACGGCGTCCAGGCCATTTTAGCACCAATATCTTACTGAGAGATATACAGTGTATAATGTAGTGCTGGTATAAACAATGTAGGTAAATAGTATACGTATTAAACAATGTAGGCAAATAGTATACGCAGTAAACAATGTAGGCAAGTAGTACACGTAGTAAACAATATAATGCAAGTAAGAATCAATTTACGTCATCGCTGGCAAAGCTTTGCAGCAGAGAAATAATGAGACAAAGAGAAAAGAAGACGAAAAGAAGACGAAAAGAATAAGAAAAGAAAAAGGGCAAGAAAGAAAGAAAAAAAGAAAAAAAAAACAAGGCAGAACGGCTCGGCCAAGGCCCCGCTTACTCCAAAGATACAAGTGACTTTCTTGGGTTTTTGTTAGACATCAGGAACGGGCCGTCCTTTGAGGTTTCTTTAGTATGTTTTCTGGCAGCTCAGGCAAGCAAACGAAGCCTGCATACATGAACCGAGCATGGACTAATGTCGGGCGCGGAGTCGTTTATCCACTACAAAGCAAATATAAGCTGTTTTACAAGCCGATGAGCTCCAACCGAGAATACCACCATTTCATTTGCTGCTGGGTGAATATCAGCAGTCTTCCTGTTTGATGATTTTACCAAGTATCGGGCTACCATCGGAGCAAACAAGGTCGCTGGCTTTTTGCATGCTGAGAATTTCCGTCCTTCCATTTACTAAATGCATTGCAACTTGTATAAAATCCTGCGATAACCGCTACTTGAGCTGTGCTTATCAGATCTTGACTTGGATGTGCTTGCAGCTTTTTTACGGTCATGTAGTACTACGTACTTACGGAGTATACAGTACTACTTATAAGTAGTACTTATATGGACCTGCGATTTGGAAAGAGCTGGGAACCGTGCGCGCAGCAAAACGCTGTTATTGGCACTGTCCCCACTAACCCCGCCGGCGCATCGAATCTTGAAGATTTGGAAGTTGCGATGCTGCTAACTTTGTAAGTACTACTACCTGCCCGTACATGCAATACAGTCTGTTAAATTTTTTTTTTCATACTTTAAGCCTTGTGAATCTTTTTTTACTTTCTACTTTCAGCCTCGCTAAACCCACCCGCCAATCCATGACCGAATCGCCACCGCCTAATTAATCACATTCTTCGTCAGACTTGCCCCCAAGACTCATTGCTCACGCCATCCTCGCATCCCGCCTCGCACCACTCCACTCGCAATTCCGCATAATGGCCGCCCCTCAGCCCACCGTCATCAACATTGGCAGCCGCAAGTCGGCCCTCGCCCTCAAACAGACAAACCTCGTCATCGACGCCCTGCAGCGCCTGCACCCCGACATTGACTTCCGCATCAACAGCATTTCCACCGCCGGCGACAAGGACCAGGTCACCGCCCTGTACAACTTTGCCGGCAAGGGCCTGTGGACCAACGAGCTCGAGGCCATGCTGGCCGACAACTCCGTCGACTTCATCGTGCACTCGCTCAAGGACATGCCGACCGTTATCCCCGACGGCTTCGCCCTGGCCTGCATCACCAAGCGCGAGGACCCGCGCGACGTTGTTGTCATCAAGGCCTCGCTGGCCGCCAAATTCAAGTCCATTGCCGACCTGCCCGCCGGCAGCGTCGTTGGCACCAGCTCCATCCGCCGCATCGCTCAGCTCAAGCGCCGCCACCCGGGTTTGGTCTTTGCCGACGTGCGCGGCAACATCCAGACGCGCCTGGCCAAACTGGACGATCCCGCCAGCCCGTTCAGCGCTATTATCTTGGCCGCCGCGGGCCTGCTGCGCATGGACACGGGCGCGCGCATCGCCGAGTACCTCGACAGCTCGAGCGCCGGCATCCTGCACGCCGTCGGCCAGGGCGCCATTGGCGTTGAGGCGCGCGCGGGCGATGAGCGCATCGCTCGCCTGCTCAGCGGCATCCAGCACGAGAAGACGATGCTGGCGTGCACGGCGGAGCGCAGCGTGATGCGCACGCTCGAGGGAGGATGCAGTGTGCCGATTGGTGTGGAGACGGCGTGGAGCGAGAGCGAGCTGCGGCTCAAGGCTACGGTGGTCAAGGCGGATGGCAGCCACGGCGTGGATGTGGATGAGAAGCGTGTCATCACCTCGGCCGAGGAGGCGGCGGCCTTTGGCAACGACGTGGCCAAGCAGTTGTCGAATCTGGGCGCCGACAAGATCCTGGAGGGCATCAATGCTCTAAAGCACACGGCGCCGACCAAGGCTTCGTCGTAGGGGGGAGGGGTTGATTATTACATTTGGACATTCGGGAACATACAATAACTGATATACATGTACATACGTGGCGCTCACGAGATTATGATTATTTCACTCCGCTCACTCATAGACAAAATTCAATCGTTTAAACAGTCATTGTCAACGTGAAACTGAGGGTAAAATATCTTTGAATTTTTTCAAAGGCCGAGATATGTACATAAGTGAGGTATCAGAGAGTTATGGTATAGGAGGAAATCGGACCGGGATTGTTCATCGCCCGGGTCGGAGTCAAGGTTCGTCAGGGCATGTAATCGAGCATCAAGGCTGGCGAGCATCAGGGCAGGCGAGCATCAGGGCAATCGAGCATCAGGGCAATCAAGCATCTAGTGGTCATCCTCGCTCTTGGTGAACTTGGTGTACTCGGCAAAAGGCATCAGGGCCTCGAAAGCCTTGATGCCCTCGTCGTCCACCTCAACCTTGGCGATCCAGCCGCCGCTGGCCGAATCCTCGGGAGCCTGGTTAATGGTCGACGGCTTCTCCTCGAGCACGGCGTTGACGTGCACAATGCGGCAGCTGATGGGGGCCAGAATGTCCGAGGCTGACTTGACCGACTCAACGGCGCCCATGGTGTCGCCCGTCTTGAGCTCAGCGCCAACCTCGGGCAGCTCGACGTAGACGACGTCGCCCAGCTTGTCCGCGGCGTACTCGCTGATGCCAATGGTGGCCGTCTTCTTCTCAAGGTCGAGGTCGACCCATTCGTGATCGGTGGCGTAGCGCTTCTCGAAAGCTAGAGCCCACAAGAGTTAGAACTAGTAGTGGACGGGAAACGGGAAACAATATGACGGGGACTGCACGGGAAGCAATATGTAGCTTCTCCGGGCGACCGGAAAGCTAGCTACTCTGGTTGGTGGGGGGTTATGGAGGATGTGCGCACCGATTCTGGAGGTCGAAAAGGCCTGGCGAGCGACAACGAAGCTGGAGCGGGTAGCGACGCGCGGAACGGCCGAGGCGATCAGCCGGGAAGCACGCAGGGACCGGGCAAAGGCAGACATTATGTGTGTTGGTTTTTGTTTTTGGTTGTGTGAGAATGCGAAGATGGAAGCGCGGTGGGGAGAGAGAGAGAGAGAGAAAAAAAATGTGACCAAGAAAAATAAGAAGAAGAAAATTAGTTGGATTGACTTCAAGAAATGGAGAAAGTGAAGAAATGAAAAGAAGAGAAAAAGAAGAGAAAAAGATGGATGAAGCAACAGGCTTATCTAGATTCCGTGTGGAAAAACCGTACGAGAATCCTATGATAGCGAAGCAATTGCTAAAAATTCGGTCCCCCGTTGGAAGCTGCTGCACGTAGTGAAAGCGCACGGAAAAAAAGAAGGTCATCAGCGGATCGGGCCTGGAAGTCGCCAAAGCACGATTTTTTTTTCTTGGTGGAAGGAGCTCCACCGGAGACTACGATGATTGGCCAGTCACGACGAAAACTACTTATTTTTATGCGTTGCATTATAATTTTTTTTAACAAATTTTAGAGGTTTTGGTGTTATTCAATGAGATACTATTTACAATAACTTACAATAACTTCTGCATTTACTGAGTGAGTTCTGGTAAGCTTGATAGCATCCTTTGGCGATAGTCCACTTCCCCGAGGAAAGAAGCCACCCCCAAGCTAAAGCAAGAACAGGCCCCTCCACGCTGGAAATCTGGAAGGAAGGATGTCGGCGGGAAGACAAGTCAGCGCCATTTTTTTTTTTGGCAAGGACCCTACACTTTTTCTCCCTGCCTTTTGTTGCAGGTTGAGAATCAAGGGAGAAACGGTGATGAATGCAATGGCATTATAGATGCTAGGCAACGTAGTGATTACAGTCCAGAGCATTCTCTCTTGAACCGAGTGTCGGTACTTGTGTGCCATTCTAGCTCTAGATGCACGTGAAAGGTCGACTGTACTTTGGCCGGGATCGATTCCACCTTTATTCTTCATATCCATATCTATTAACACAAAAGACACACCATATAGTGGGGCATTCCACAGTTTCCCACTGGCACCGGCCAATCAAAACTTGCGAGAGCCAGAGTGTGAGGGCTCTGGCTTTAGCCTCGTGCTGGCAAATCCCAAAGTCCGGGGTTTGCTTTGCCCGAGGACATCTCGACCTTTTTGAGATAAAGAAAAAAGATTAATGACAGATAAAATAGACAAAGTGGCCCTTCATGCATACTACGCTGTCTGTACATACAGTACTAAAGTTCGCCTGGCCGGGCTCGGTTGCGCTGCTTTCCTGCAGTCTGCAAGTCGAGGCTCCATTGCATGCGAGAAATCCAAGATTCGCCCTTTAGAGTGTGCGATGGCGGGTTGGTGTTGGAAAAGCGGTCACTTACAAACGGCAACTAAAGCTGCTACTCTGTACTGTGTGTACGGTGTAAAACAAGCGCAGAGCAATCTATTTACGTTTTTGCCATGCTGTGTGATGTCATTTGCCTGCATTCGTATCCGCCTTCTGCGTGCCACCCTTTTCTAGCTAAATTGCATACGGGAAACAGTAGCAGCACAACTCTTCGTTACACGGCCCAGAATAGCTTTTTAACCAAACCCCCAAGGTCTATGGCTTGGTACAATAATAAGCAAGGACCCAGGGCAAATGTGCACTTTAATTTCAAGTCAAGTGCCTACTTAGCACAGCCTTTGGAAGAGGGGGAGTCCTCTCGCTTCGCTTCGACGAAGATGAAGCTTGAGCAAAATGAAAAAGCTTTGATAAAACTTGAACCTGACTTGCCGGCTTTATTTTGGGGTTTTGATCCTTTTCTCAAGAAAGACGCAAACTGCGACAAAAGGATATGCCGTTTTCGTCTAGAGAAAGCATAAGAACAAGGGCTATTGGAATGGAATGGGGCCTCATGCAATAGCCCAATAGCCAGCCGGGTGGTAGGCGCACAAGACTTGTATTGATTGCGTCTCACATGCTTGCGCAACTAGACTGGACTGGATTAGATTAGCCATGAGCCTTGGTTTCTAGCGGTCCAAAACTGAGGTTCATATTTGTGCCGCTTATTTAACTTTTGACATTTGTGTCGCGTTATTTTCCGACGCGTCGGACCAGCCGGCGGTTAAGAAAGCAGCTGAACAGCCCAAAGCAGCATTCTATCTGCTGACATTGAAATGGGGGATTAATTTGTATTAATTTGTTAATCTAGCCCCAGGGCCGCCCGTTCGCGAGATGTAAAAAAAAAAAAAAAAAAAAAAAAAAAAAAAAAAAGTAGATCTGAGACTTTCTTTCCCAAAGCGCCAGGAACCTTTCAGAAGGCTTCTCGTCCAATCGATCAATTGGTTGGCATGTTGTCTGAGAGTACAGCAAAAAAAGAGCAGACGCCAAGCTTAAAAAAAAAAGAAAGACGGGGAACACAAAGCGTACCAATAGAAGCCAAGCAAGTAATCAAGTACGCAGTAGAGGAGCCAAGTCTCACGTTATAAAGGTCTGTTTCTGTTTTTATCGCGGAGCTTGTAATGCTACGCTATTGAACTACCTGTGCTTTGTTGCTGCGATTTGTTTCCTTTGCAGTAACCTCTACTTTGTACTTTGAGCTGCCTGTACCTTGAGTAAATACTTATGTCAAGCTTTCAGCTTTGGCTTCAAAACTTTCCTAAAAACTTTCCCCTCTTTTCTACTCCTCTTAGATTTTTCATGTGTTTTTCTGTGCCTATTTTTTTCTTTTTCTTTTTTTTTTTTCTTTTTTCATTTTTTTTTTCATTTTTCATTTTTTTTTTTTTTTTTTTTTTTTTTTTTTTCATTTTTCATTTTTTTTTCTTCTTCATGTAGTGACGGCACATGAAGCAAAGCAACAACGAATTCTTTTTTTTTCGTCTATTCCTAACAGTGTTAAATGATTTCACTTAACACGGTACGACCTGCCCATCGTAATTTAGCGCGGGTCTCACACGCTGTGCATTTTTTTTGGACCCTTGTCTACAGTCTGACACACGTTGTGGGCTTCGTTAACCTTTCATTCTTCTAGAGCCCGCTTTGCTTGGGTCCCGCAATTCAGGAACCACTAGAACTTGATTTGATCCACCGTCTTTCCGTGCTTTAATTTCTTGAATTCTCTCTTTGTCTCCACTGCATCGATCGTGACTTTTTCTTTTGCCTTTCTCTGCCATTAAAAATTCCGCAACCCATTTAATTTACATTTGGCTTGCCGTCGCTCATTCCCCCCCCCCCCCCCCCCC
>LKBB01000079.1:32165-54478 GCA_001513885.1 Thielaviopsis musarum
TTTTTTTTTTTTTTTTTTTTGGGGGGGGGGGGTTTCTTCTTGCAAATATTTTGCTCTCGGACCGTTCGTTTACACACACTATTTAGCAGTACTTTCTTGAAAAGGCTTTAGTGCCGTTTTAATGCTTTCTGGGGGGTCGTCAGCCTTGAGCAAGTCAGGACGTAAAGGGCTACTAGGGTTGTCTCATCATCATCATGCGACGGATAGATAAGATCCAATGAGCCCCCGTATACTTGTACCAGAGCTTGTTTTGGAAGCCTGATGATGAACAAAGAGAATAACAAAGAATAACAAAAATGTGACGAATTAGCATAATGTTTTTCTCTTCCTTGACTCCTGCACAGCCGAGGGCGAACTTTTCTCTTTTCTCTCTAAAATACCACCAAACCACAAATCCGAAAGTTCCGATCGATCGATCGATTCTTGGGTTGGCCCGCGGACTCCGTAAACCCTAATAGACCCTACCGTTGCTTGCTTGCGGTCCCATTATTTCTTATTCAATGATTAACCTGTTAGCAAGTACTTGTACAAACTCAAGGTTGCAGATATCCCGATCGAGATGTCCTGTTTTGGAAAGCCTCACTTACATAAGAAGCTGCTGACTAACTCACGCATGAAATATTTTCACGCACAACTTTCGTAATGGCACTTTAATTGTAATTTTTCATCTTCATTTTTCTTTCTTTCGTTTCTTTCAATCTTCATCCATCGATTCTCCCGGCCCAACCTTTTATCCCATCATCCATTGATCGTTATTTGCTCTTCGTCACCATCACAAGCTTACTTTCATCTACCCTTGGCATATTCATCTATTGGTTTCTCTATTTAACGCCATCATGTTAGCCAAGAAGATTAAAGTCCTCGCCCTCTTCATCATCATCTTCGCGACCACTATCGCCATCAGTGTGACGCGCATCGGCCAGGCTCTACATTTACAGCCTGAGCTCACCCAAATTATCACCAAGGACCCAAGCGAGTCCTTGGTGTACTCGACAATTCCGCCAGACTTCTCTGGATACGCCACCTCCTCGGATAGATACGTGCCGCCCCAATCGCCGCCTCTACTCTCCGGCCTCTGTCGACAAGACTTTTGCTACCGGCACAATCTCAACCCCTATGTGCCATCAAGCGGGTCTCGAGACCGGAGAATCTATGACCTCTTGGTTGTAGATGAGGACTTTGACGATTTGGAGGTTCGAATCGGTCAGCTATATCCGTACGTCGATTACTTTATTGTCGTCGAGACGGACTATAGTTGGGATGGCCACCCGAACCCGGCCTATCTCCGCGCCAACATCGAGCGTTTGAAGCCCTTCCAGTCCAAGATCGTGCGCTACTTCACGCCGACTGCTGGAATTCACCGGTCCATGTCGCCCGACCGCGTGCGCGCGCTTGTGCACAACAGTCTGACGCAGCGCGCCATCCCTGCGCTCAAGGACAGCACCAATGCGCCGGCTTCAGGCGACATCTTCATCTACGGTGAGCTCGACGAAATTCCGCGCCCCGACGCTCTCATGGTCCTCCGCCACTGCCAAGTGGCGCCCTCGGTCTCGCTCGAAGCGGAACAGTATCAATACTCGTTCCAGTTCCGCGCAGAGGGCAGCTGGATGCACCCGCAGGCTTTTGTGTACAATGCTACCAGTGAGGTCATCAAGCTGACGGATGTGAGAGAAGCGGAAACAGTCATGACTCTGCCGAACTCGGCGTGGTACTATGAATACTGCGTGCCGTCGTTCCAGGAGCTGACTGGTCGAGTGATGAAGATGCTCGGTATGCGTAAGCCGAGAGAGGAGGATATGAAAGAGATTCTGGCCCGGGTGCGTTTTGGCAAACAAATGTAGGTCAACCCTCTCCAGTATATCCAATTTATTAAACCAAGCTGACAACTAGGGTTTGCAGGTACCAAGACCCCAAGTTCTCCATGTGCGCCGGCAACCAGGATATTCCCGAGTTTGTGCGACAAAACTCGGAATATTTCGCGCACATGCTGGACCGCACACCACTCAACGCAAACTTCAAGGATCTCCCGGCCGATGGAAACTATTCCGCCATCCACTGGCCCAGATGATTGGCCTTGTTTGTGTTTGTTGTTGTTTTTTTGGTGTTTGGCGTTTGGTACAATTGCTTCTGCTGAAACTTTCATCGCGAGGCAGGCTTCTCTCGTGTTTTCCAGTTTCGTCGTCACTTGAATATTTTTTTTTTTAGCTTTCGAATCTCGCCATCTTTCTCATCGGAGATGGTGGATTGATCTAACGATAATATAATCGGTCATTAAGTCTCCACCCTCCCTGCTACTTCCGTATACAGGGCGATTTCCTTGAATTTACAGAACTTATACGATCTGGTTACCGTGATTTCTTTCTAGTTCCTGAACTTATACGAGCCGGTAACACTGCTGCCTGTTTGAGCTGCAAACAACCAATTGTTTCCCGCCGTTAAATGCCGTACTTGCCCTAATGTCGATGACATGTTGTTGAATAGAAGCCCGGTCGGAACCAAAATAAGCATTCAGCTGCAGGTCTCCCGACTATTTCGTTGCTGTTTCTTTTAACTCCTACTTTCTTTTCTTTCTCCTTTACACACACCAAGCATAACTCTCGTCACCAAAAGTAATTGACCGTTGTGCTGCTCAATCATGCACGCCTTTCTTTTTCTTCTGGCTTTCTGCCCTCAGCTGGCCTTTGCTGTCAATTTGTTTCTTGCTGACTGCGGAATCGGCACCATCCCTGGCCACCCAACGTGGTCGAGAAGCCGTGAAGTCTTTGTCTACGAGAACGGCAACAACAACGTCAAAGACCCGGACGATATCGTCGTTCTCCCCTGGGGCAACGGAACATACCCCTGGACCAAGTCTGGTGTCACTGTTCAGTTTCCCGATGACACCAACTGGACCTTCATCATCAACAACGACATTCCCGACTACAACTACGTTGGCTATGGACTCCATACCGACTCGGACGGCAATCGGCTCAATACGCTGTTCTGCTTTGCTGACCACAATATCGACCTTGGCATGAGTGGCTCTAAATCTGACTATGGCTGTCTCTCTGCCTTCATGTGCCGTCCCCAGCCCCCGCCGGTTGCCTGTCCCCCTCTGGAGACGAACCTGCCAACATCTTATCCAACATCTTCGCCTTCCATTTCTTCGATTCCGGCTACTTGGACTACGTCGAGCTTCACTTCAGTTTCATCGGAAACGGCAACCACGACGGTGACTACATTTTTTTCCACAATCTGGACTACTATCACGGCTACGCAGTCATTCTCGGATTGTCATCCTCCTTCGACGTCGGTCTTTAGATCCACTTCTCTGCGTCCCACGTTTTCTATCACGGCCAACTCGACTACAGGCGGTGCCACTGGCTCTGGCTCTGGTACAGGTGTCTGGCCTACCGGTACTGGTACTGGCACTGGAACCGGCGTTTGGCCAACTGGCACCGGTACTGGTACTGGCACTGGAACCGGCGTTTGGCCAACTGGCACCGGTACTGGTACTGGAACCGGTACTGGTGGTACTGGATCCCCCGAGCCCACCGAACGTCAGTTGACGGTCAGCATTCAAGCTCATCCCCGCCAAGTACGTGTTGAGCGCCCTTGGAGTGCAATCGTTCAGCAGGCCTATTTTGATATTTGGGGCAATTGCCATGGCGGCAGCGCCGAGCTGGCCGGCGAAATGAGCATCAGTTACCAATGCTCGGGAAGTAACATTACCGGATATGGCAGAAGGACCATTGTTCCCGTTTTGATTGACGCCCTGTATCGTGCGGGCCAGCAGAACACTTGGATTTCCCAAAACAACGCCTACACCACTCTGCCTATCTCTGTCTCAATTGCTGTTTCTGACGGCATCAACCAGGCTTACATCAAGTACGTTCTGACCGCCAATCAAGACAAGTACGACTATGTGGCTGGCCAATGTGTGGTTTGCAAAACCGATCTCTTCACTCTCGAATGGGACAACGCCGTTGAAGACGCTTTTGCCGCAGTACCCGGTACCATCTCGATGATTAAGGTCGACACCTCGTGCCAGGCTACGGAGCACTGCATCAAGCCTGGCGTTGCACTTGCTGGAGGTGCTCGTTTCTGGTGGTGGTGAAGGAGCAACATTGGTATTATATGGCGAGGAGCATTTTATTTAAAAGGTCAACATGTTAGTTATGAATAGGCCATTCGTTACTGTATTTATCTAATCAAGTGTTTTTATTTAATTCTGTGGTGACTGTATTTTCGTTGGTATCATTTTGTCTGTAGATCTATCGATTCAACACTTGGCTTAAGCCTTGACGACCATGGCAGAAGGCTCCATTCCCTTGCCCTCCTTGAGAACGTCAGCCTTGCGCAGAATCGAAACGCAGTTCTCAACCACAGCAGCATCAACACCCTCGGTCTTATCAGCGAATTTGACCGTCTTGAGCCACTCTCTAGCATCAGCCTCGGAGTAGTCGAGGTTAGTGCTGATCCACTCAACAGCCTCCTCCTGGTTGTTGTTGAAGTGCTCAATGCCCTTGTCAATCTTGCCAAACAAGTCGGTGATTCTGGCATCGACCTTGCCGTTCTCAGCGGCCAGCTTTGTCGATGCGACAATCTTCCAGCTGCTCCAAGGCGTGTAGATTTCGCCGACGCGGCGAATCTCGCCCGAGTCATAGTACTTTTTCGAGGTAAAGTGCTCCCACATGAAGAAGTCGGCGGCGCCGCTGTTGACTGCGTTGCGCAGGTTGGCAAAGTTGTTGAGAATCACCGTGTCCGAGTACGGCGCGGTGCCCGGCACAAGCCACTTTTGCTGGTCGGCTAGCACGAAGCCCATGACGTACGAGCCGGAGCCTATGCGCGACACACCAATTTTAGAATTGTGCAGCGATGAGATGGAGGGGATTTCGGGGCGGTCGGCGCCAGTGGAGATGGCCCAGCCTGTATATTGTTAGCAGTGTGTGAAGGGGGGTGGGTTACTGAGAGAGTGAGGGGACTACTAGCGAGAGTGAGAAGGTCACAACTTACACAGCGGTGTCTGCACGTACGTGCCAACCAGGCGGTAGCCGCCATCGCCGGGCGTGTCCTCCTTGCCCAGTCCAGCAATCCAGCCCTCGGTCAGACCAACGGCGACGTCAATCTCGCCTGCGCGAATCGACGTAATCATGTGGCCGGTGCCAGAGGGGAAGGGAATCAGCTCGGCGTCCAGGCCAAAGTACTTTTTGGCAAAGAAGAGCGGCGTGGAAAAATGCTCGGGCACATAGCCGATTTTGAGAGGGGCAGAAGACATTTTAACAACGGAATGGTGTGGAAAGAAATAATAGGCTGTGAAAAAAAAAAGAATCAGTTGTAAGTCATCAACAGGATGTGATGAGACGAGCGATGCGATGGGGCGATTCATCGCGGCCTTTATAACCGCGGCGGTTTTGCGTAATTTTCGCCACCCCGCTGCTGACATTATAAAATGCCAATGCTGGATTTGCGGGGCCGCTTCCCGTCATTTCTGTTTCATGCCCGTCGATCATCAACGTACCTTGAATCGTTTTCGTTTATATGGCGCTGAAACAATATCAGAAGTTTAGAGGGAGAGGGGATTTTTTTTTTGCCAGAGATACTGAGGTGAGAAGGGGTCCTTGGCGGGGCGGGACATCACAGACCCTAAGGAACCCTAGACACGCCCACTTACACTTCCCTGGATAGGCGGTGATGTTTTCTTCTAGCATGGAAAGAGCAATGCAGACTCTGACATAGGAAACTACTTGGAGATGCCCTAATAAACAGATCTTTCATTCTGAGCCTCAAAACAACAACAGCTTTCTTTCTGCATCTATCCCCGCAGCTTAACACAACTTGCATCTTAACAAGATTACTGCTATTAATAGTCCATTTCTATACTTCCAACTTATCCCCTTTTCTACGCCCTATGGTGTCATACTTACCATGCATATTACCAAGCTTTCCGTGGCCTTGGCCCTCGTTGGAGCTAGTGCCGCTCATGAACCCACTCTGAAGCAAAGAGAGACTATGATCAATAACCGTCCGTTTCTTGACCACTGCCAGACTCATTTTAACGAAGAGGAACACATTGCGAAGACGGCCAAGCGCAACCTAAACAATATCGAGCGGGCCAAGGCTCGCTATGGTCTGCAGCACGTGTGAGTACACCCATAGAGTCAAGATGAAGCCCCGACTAACTAACAAAAAAAGGCCTCTGGTCCATCCTCACAGCAAGCGCCAATCGCCTATCCACCATTCGCCAGCTGAAGTTATGCACAAGAACCACCGCATCTACCAAGAGTGGAACGATGTCTCTATGGTAGAGATGTTTGGCGAATCCACCATGTGCCACCTGAGTCCGGAGAGCGACATTGGCCCACTTTGTAAGAATCTCGAGCCCTGTTGTTTCTAGTCCTAACAAACTTAGATGTCGGCAAGCAACATATTCGATCGGACCTGCGCGATGGTCAACAAGGTGTTCCTTTGCACCTCGAGATCCAAGTCGTTGACGTCAAGACCTGCCAGCCGATTGAAGACGCCTATGTTGACTTTTGGGCTGCCAATGCCACTGTAAGTACATGTGTGGGTTCAAACTCACCAAGTACTAACGATGTAACAGGGCGTCTACTCTGCCGTTCTCGACTTCCCCAGAAATGGAAATCCGAAAGACCGCACATTAATCAAGAAGCACCACGGTCGTGGTATCCAGCCCACCGACGTTGATGGCATTGCCCACTTCCTGATCAACTTCCCGGGACACTATGAAGGACGCGCGACACACATGCACCGTAAGTTCCTACAACGCTACATATGAAGACACTGCTAACTTCATAGCCAATAGTCGGCATCCACCACAACATCAAAGAAGTCGAAAATGGCACTGCCATCAAAGGTGGTCATGTTTCTCACATTGGCCAGCTCTACATGGACCAAATGCTTCTGCAAGCTGTCGAGTCGGTTTATCCCTACAACACCAACAAGAAGCCGTGGACTATGAACTCGGATGACACCCACTTTCTCTTTGCTGCCACCGGTGGCGATCCAGTTCCCCGGTATGCCCTTTTGGGCTCGAGCGTGACCAACGGCATGTACGCGTAGATCCGTGTTGCCGTGGATCTCGATGCTCATCGCCGTATGCCTGGACACAAGGCCAAAAGAAACGAAGCTGCTGCCCAGCCTGAGTCTGCTGCTCCTGCCGAGCCCACCAAAAAGCCGTTTGCCCTTCCGCTTACTCTGGCTCTGCACAAGATGTACATGTACGGCTCAAGCTTCATGCCGCAGGACGTGAACGCCGAGGCACCCCAGGACAGTGACCAGAAAAACGATAAGAAGAGAGACAAGCACCTGGGCCAATGGCAGGACAAGAAAGAGGATATTCAGAAGGAAAACCATCTGGAGGTCGAGGGTGAGCCTGAATCGAAATAGTCAATGGAATGGGAATTGTCGGGGGAAAGGTGCAGTCAAGTATCGTAGTATCGGGTTATTCAACCAATAGTTTTAGTTTCAATAAATCGTAATCAAATCATAACTGAGCGTAAAAGTAGATGCAATCAAGGAGGGGGTTCCAGCTGCTGTTAAGTAACTCAGGGCAACTACCCTTCAAGATGTTGGATAATGAAGGTGCGGTCAACCGCCAGCCAATGAGCACCAAGAGAGCAAAAGGAAAGAACTTTATACACAAAATACTGTAAAAAGTGTGGGAGTGATGAAAAGTTTTCAATCCCCAAAATCAAACTGAAAAGTTTTTTTCTTCCTTTTTTTCTTCATTTCCATCGTGATAAATCATCATTGTCGTCAAACTCGAATCAAAACCTCCAAAACAAAGGAGGCTTGAATTAAAAAAAAGCAAAAAAAAAAAGAAACGCCGGTATTTATGCAGCCCATAGCCCAAACGCCAAAAGAAAATGAAAAAAATAAAAAAGAAATGCTAGAGATCAGTGGCTAACGCACTTAGATTTGCTTACCCCTTGCCTTGAGACGATTCTCGCGTCTTTTTATCGGGCATTCTCCTTCCTAGTCCCCGGAACCGCGACGCTGCTTTCACTATGGAGGTGAGGTTGAACACGCTCGTGAGGAGAAGCGGCGGTCTCGCCGGAGACAGTGGGAGTCGGGGTCAAATCGACCCGGGAAGCCCCCGAGTCAGCAATGCTGAGTGCCATGCTGCCATTGCTGGAGTGCCGGCTGGGGTTGCTCGGCCGGCCGATGAAGCTACCGCCGGCGCTGGATGCGGAACTTCCGCCGAGCATGCTGCCACCGCCGATGCTACCGTGTACACTGCCGTTGGCGCTGCTACCGACACCGATATTATGCGCTTCCATCGCCGCCGCAACTACATCGGGAAGCCGCCGCGACGGTTTGCTGCCTGGCTCAATGCTGGAGCCGCCCTGGCTCGAGCGGCGCCGGAACAGCGGGATCCGGTTGAGCATGTTAGTTGCCTGCGACTTGTGCGCGGCAGAGAGTGGGGCGAACTGTGGCGATGGTGCAGCCGAGCCAGTCACGGACTCGTCAGTCTCGATAAAGCTGTTGGGGCGGCTGTTGGGACGACTGCTTGGGCGCGGCGCGTACAGCGTGGCGTTGCCGGATGCATTGCCGTATGTGCCGGGCGCCGACGGGATGGAGGAGGACGACGAAGCGACGGGGAGGGCAGTCACGGGAGACATGCTCACGGAGGCAGTGCCGTGAGCAAACGAGGGCGTGGTGCTGGTCGGGGTGGTAGCTGTGGGCGTCGGAAGAGGGCTTGTTTTGGGCGTGTGCTGTTGCTGCGTGGTGCGCGGCGGGGGCACGGCGAGAGACGACGGGATGGGCGTACCGACGCGCTTGGGCGGTACGATGGATGGTGCGGCGGCAGTGGCAGGGTTTGGCACAGGCTCTTCACGTGGCTGTTCGGGTTCTTCCTCGATTTTGTCGAGCCGTTCTTTGACCTGTGCCGCGTTCTGGGCCCGATCGACGTCGTCGTTTACCTGCTCGTGTCGCCGGTCGTCGTGGGCGTGCACACCTCTTTCATGGCCTGGTTCGCTGGTCGGCTCTGGGCGCTGCTCGCTGGTTACCTGTACTACCGGGTAAACAACAACCTGCTGTTCGACAACTTGTATCTGGGGCTTCACGCCTTGTTTTGGCCCCTCGACACGGGTCTCAGGGACTTGGCGGTCTGCGGGCTGTGGCACCTGCTCAGTCTCTATGGAGGCCGAGCGCACGAGCTTCTTTGGGACAATCTCAGCCAGCTTTGGCACAGTGGAGTTGACTGGGACGGTCTGGCCCTGGGACTGCACATGTGAAGCACGTTGCAGGCGAGCCTTGATCGCCTCAATGTTTGTCGACGGGAGAGTAGAGTAGTCAGGCTCGGGGCTGGTTAGAGCACTAGTAACGGCCCGCTGCGAGACTGGCCGCTTGGAAGTTGAGCTGGAAGCAGACGAAGAGGCGGATGAGTTGCTGCTGCTGTGGTCGCTGTCGTCTTCGACGGCAACCTTGAGGTATTCGGTCTTTTCCTTGTTCTTGGACTTTTCCTTCCTGTGCTTCTTTGCAGCGGACTTTCTGGATTCCTTGTTCGAAGCAACACTCTCACGATCCGACTTTTCAGCGCGGATCTGGGCCTGCTGCTTCTTGAGCATTGCCATTTCCTCCTCCAGCTGAAGTCTTGCCTTTTCCTCTAGAGTCTTCTTGATGGACTGCTTCAGGCTGTTTTCCTCTTGCAGCGACTGGATCTTGCGTCTGAGCCGCTCATTTTCGCGCTTCTTGTTCTTCTTTTCCAGAGCCCGCGCCTTTGCTTGCGCCATATCCTCAATGCGCTGCTGTTCGGCAATCACCCACACATCAAGATAACTCAGCGCCTCATAGGGCGAGTCCTTGTGCTCGAGCAGAAAGCCCTGAACAGCCGCTGGACTAAACAATTCATGCGGAATCTGCTGGGAAAACTGGAATGCCAGGCGGTTCAATGTGTCGCGATCCCAATGCGGTCTAGACAGCGGTGGGTAGTCGTTCGGGACACTGATGCTTGACGCAGAAGCAAATGGGTTGGCAGAGGCAGCCGTGGACGCAGAATCGGAAAAGCGGTCTTCGCTTTCACTTTGGACGTCATGGGACTCGCCGTACACGCGAATGAACATTTCCTCGGCACAGTCACGAGAAAGATTTCCCAAAAACACCTTCTTATCAACGCGGCCCGGTCTCATAAGCGCCTCATCGAGCGAATCCGGGGCATTCGAAGTCATCAGCACAATGCGACCCTCTTGTGACGTCACACCATCCAGCACATTCAGCAGACCCGAAAGCGTCAACCGACTGGTTGTCACACCATGCCGTGATCCGCTGGTAGCATCGTCTTCGTCATCAGAGGAAAAGACTTCGTCGCCCAACTGCGTGGTCCATTTTGAGTTTGAGTAGCCAGACATTTTGCGCTTGATGCCCACACAGTCAATATCCTCGAGCAGCACCAGGCAGCGCGGCGGAAGCGCTACAAACAGGCGGTCGAGCTCTGCGTCTTCCGTGATGCTCGGCAGGTGAATCAGATGCAGGTCTAGGTTAAAGTGCGCCGCCAACGCCAGCGACAGAGACGTCTTTCCCGTTCCAGGAGGACCGTGCAGGAGGTATCCACGGCGATATGGGATGCCGCGGTTGGTGTAGAAGCGGCTTGTGGATGGGTGCAGGTACGTGGTGATGTCGCGAATCAGGTCCTGCTTCGCGCGGCGGTCAAAGTGCACGGAATCTAGCGAGCGGCGCGGGCGCAGAATGGTGGTGTTCCATGCTTCGATGTGCCAGTTGCCCTTGGCCACGCGCACCGTGACGTATTTCTCGGACTGCTTATCGGCAAAGTCACGACAGGCGCTGAGAAAGCGCTTTACTGGTGCCACGCTTCGGCCTAGGCACATGACCACCAGCGGATCGTTGCCAATGGCGTCGTTGTATTCATGGCTCCACATACCGCCACGGCTACCGGGGCGAGATACGTCGCCGGCACCGTCAATGGAGCCGTTGGTTATGCGGCGCACCAGGAAGAGCTTGCGCTCAAACATGAACCACACAGTGTTGAAGCTAGGTAGATACTGCACGGGCGGTCTCTTGTCGGTGTGCATAGCCGTGTCGTCACGCTCGACTGTGCGCGCAAACATAAAGGCGTCTCGCTGGGCAGCATTGACTTCGGACGAGCGGGCAGTGAGCGTGCGTGTGGCGCTGCCGTTGCCAAACGATGGGCTGCGGTTGCGCGGCTTGAGCACGTGGGCACCCAGCCAGTTGATGACTTCGCGGTTGAGGCGGTCGTTGGCGGCAATGGATATGCTGGCGGTCAAGAAGCGGGCAACCCACCAGTAGAAGCGGGTAGCCATGTGTTGCACGTCGTTGATGACGCCCGAGAGCAGGCCGCAGAGCGTGAGCACCATGGCGAGCTTGGTGATGTCGATGTGTAGCCATCGTGCAAAGAAGGCATGGAAATTGGCGTAGCCGGGCGTGGAGTGCTCAAGCAGGTCTTGTAGGGTGGCGCGGTTAAGCAAAGATGTGGTGGCGAGGCCAAGGAGGCCGGTTTTTGAGACGGATCGTGATAGCGTTTGTGAATCCATGGCGGTTTGTGAGAGAGAAGATGTGAGGCGAAGAGGGCGAGAAATATGGGAGAGAAGATGTGAGGCGAGGAGAGCGAGAAATACGGGAGAAAAGCCGCAAGAAATAGGCGGCGACGAAGACGCAAACAGCAGTCTGGTGTTATTCGATGAATGTCGGTCAGGTAGTGTTACAGAGAGTTGGACTTTGGTGAGCAAGCAGCAAAAGGACGATGTGAATATTAGCGAACAATAGTGAATAAAAGTTGGTATCGTAAAATGGAGAAATTGTAAATAAAACAGAAATTTCTTCTTGACTGAGACAAGAGTAGCAGAAATCAAATGGAAAAATAAAAGAACAGGTAAATCAGAATAGATCAAAATACAGTAGAAAACAGGGTCATGAGAAAATACAAATAAGAAAAGAAAACAAGAAAAAATAAATGCAGACAAGGCAGGTTGGAAAGTTTGGCGATGCAGCTTTTCTTATGAAGTCCCAAGGGTAAAGGGTAGTAAAAAAAAAAAAAAGGCAGATAAAAAGAAATAAAAAGAAATTGAACGGACCGGGAGGCTTTCGCTTCTAGAATGTCTATACCAGCCTCGTAGAAAACGAGCTGGTTGTCAAAGTCCCGGGCTCTACAAGAAGAAAGCAGAGCTGAAAATTGGGCAACATATGTAGGTGTTTGTTGGCAGGTGAGTTGGATGGATGGATGATGGATGGGCGGTTAAATTTTTTTTTGGAGGTATTGAGGTTGTCAAGATGGGGTTTAGGCTCGGCTGTTGAGCCAGACAAGAGAGAGAGAGAGAGAGAGAGAGAGAGAGAGAGAGAGAGCAAGAAGGTGATTTGAGATGGTGATCAAGAGAAAGAGCCCAACATGGGTTTTCTCTGTTAGGGGTAGGCGGTGATGTGATGGATGGGACAAGTTATCTGGGTTATGTTGAAAACCAGTTAGCATGCAACTCCATCACCAGCTTCACTCTTACTTGAGTACTTCTTTCTTTCACCACAATAAAACAAGCCACCGCTCAAACGCCGCGGGCATTTCTGTTCTCCGCCGTACTCTTTTTTTTTTGACCGGCAGAAAAACAAAGCGGGCTGGGCTGGGGAAAAAGAAAAGAAGGGACAGCACAGGGCGTAAGCTTTCCCTGCATAAGCCGTCACCGCCCTTGAAGTTGGGGATCCACGTTGAAGCTTTTTTTCTAATTCTTTTCCTTTTCTTTTTTCTTTTACTCTTTCTTCTTCCCTTCTCTCTCTTGTCTCCTGGTCTTTAGAATGGTAGGAAAGAATGTCTAAATAAGCTCCCACCAGCGGGATCAGCATCGGAATGGTTTGCTGCCGACCATGAGCGCCCGGATTAGTTTGTCGTGGGTGTTCAACAAGTTGCAGCGGAACAAAGTTGCCAGCTCATCTGCCTTTTACGGGCCCTCATAGCCACAGCATGGGCTCCAAGCTTCACATGCTAGACTTTGTAGCCGCCAAAGCTTTAAAACTCATGAGTTCTTCATGCCCTTTGCGCAATCAACTGCACAGGCTGCATACATAAATATGTAAGGTGATGTGGTTCCTCTCTCTCTCTTTCTGACTAATATGTGGCATACGTGTGCGCAGACCTTGTTCGGATCTTTTTTTTCTTTGTCGTTCTTCTTTTTCTTTACTACCTACACACAAACAGGACAGACCTTTTTTTTTTCATTCTTCCTTTCATCCAATGTTCCTCGTCTAACAAGGCTCCAGTTTGTCGGGCCGCGGTTGGCTTTTATTTTCCTACGTCTCAAGTATTAAAAAAAGAAAAGAAAAAAAAAACTGACCTAGCAGTGACAGAAGCTCCAACTCCGGTTTTGGGTGGAACCAAACAAGGCGAAAGAAGAAACATTGCGGGATTATCATTGAAAAAAGAAAAAAAGAAAAAAAAAAAAAGAAAAAAGAAAAAAAAAAGGGGAGAAGGCTACTTGAAGGTTAAAAAGTAGGAACTTCATTCACAACTCGCCTGGATCTCGGCTCCAGTTCCCGCCCTCCAGATTGACTGGGGTTTTCTTTTCTTCCAGGTCAGGGGTCTGTTTGTTACGCCCACTATAACCACCTGTAAAAGATCACTATATCGCAGAATACTGGCCCAGTAATGATGCATCTAACTGCATAGCGTAGCAAGGCCGTACGTAAGTAAGTAAGTACTTTCTTACTTAAGTACTCTAGGCTTACACAGTATTCCTATTTTCTTTTCTCCTCTATATTTCTAATCTTCAGTTGCTGCTTCACGGCAGAGAATTTCGGCGAATAGACACAGAAAACAAAACGACAGTGGACCGACCTCGAAAACTTACTTTATAGTAGTACTACCCCAAAGATCAGCCTCTCTTTCCGCCAGGCCTTGTCCCTACTAACCCAACCTGGTCGCATTCATTTCTATTCTATTCCCCGTTTCTATTTATGCGCTTCGTCTGGGTTGGGCAGGGTCCAAGTAAGTAGTACTACTTGAGTTGGGCACGGCTGGCTATGCAGCTAGAAATGCAAGGCGGGCAGTTGGCAAAACCCCAGAAAATCCATGCTTGATGGTCTTGTCTATAGTAGCGCAGCTGCTATACAAGAGCTTTATTTGGTTACAGCATGGCTTAATCAACTAATGGACGACATAACTGCATAGTCACATTGCAGTCGACGCATCTTCCCCTCTTTGACTCCGCCTTGCTTTTAACCATTCATTTCATGTCCAGTCAGTCAGCTGCATCTAATCTGCCAAAACTACGCTACTTGACCTCGTATGCGCATCCACTCTATGTAGCTCCGTACGGGATAAATGCATTCACTTAGTCCAGCCTCCTCCCTGGTCGCCAATCGCCTGACACCAGCAAACAGTTGCAACTGCACTGCAGCTAAAGCCAAGGTCATCTCCGCAAACTATTAGGAGCTGCGAAATTGCAGCGATACACAAAATTCCAGATTACAATGCGGACCAAGTCAAAATACACATTGTGCCTCTCAAATGGCAATCTAGAATGTAAACTTGTCTAGAGATTTTCAACAAAACACGAGGACGTGACGTCTCAATTGTCTGCCAAACTAGGAAGCTTGAAACAATCAATTGTCTGAGCTACTGTTGGACAACAACTTAACCCTATTTGGCAGACTCTTCTTTGTTACGCCTAATTTGGAAAAGAGCGGCTGAGTCCTCGGCAGTATCATTTTTCAAGCATTAGCATTGGTCAAAATTGTATCTTATTTCTTCAATGGTGGAATTGCGTCTTATTCTCCAATGGTGGAATTACGTCTTATTTTCTTCAATGGTAGAATTGCGTCTTATTTCTCCAATGGCGGAGACATCTTCCCGATTCCCATTTAATATGCGTCGTAGTTTGTCATCATCAAATAAAATCCACAATGCTACTCAGCTGCTTGGAAATCACTTTCTGTATTACCTGTTAGATTTGGTCGTCATCAGTCAATACTCTCATTACTTCTGATATATTTCTGTGGAACCAACCACTTGCACCCCGTTAGGGTTATCTCGAGGGTTACCAGTTTTATACAGAAGCCAAAGCAGTCGCCTTTACCGTCTTCGTAAACGTTTCCGTCGCTGTCACCGTAACCAATGTCGGGCAATCATCTCCGCCACTCGCCTTTTCTACTGTAAACTTAGTACAGTCGTCCTGCGAACCGCGCAATGCCACTGGCATAATGACGGGCTGGTGGTTTGTCGATGATACTAGCGTGCACACGCGATACACTCCCACCGGCAGACCCCCCGTGACTTGAGCCTGGAGCAAGCCCTGACCATTGCCATTGTCGTTGATGCCTTTGAAGAAAGTATACTTTGTCGGATCCGGCGGCGTCGTGCTGTCCAAAGAGCCAATGTCCTGGATCGTCACGTGCACGTGGCCAACGACAAGGCCCAAAGAATCAAGATCCTGCGGCGCGGAAAAGTAGTTTTTCTCGGCGTTGGAAAAGGAGCCAACAGCAAGGTTGTTAGTTTGCACCGAGATATTGAAACTTGTGTTTTCTGTGAGGATGGTGCTGGGCTGCGGAAAGGTTATAATGCACGAGACCATGTGCGTGGTGGCGGGGATTCGGCCCATGGGAATCGGGTTGCACGATCCAGCGACGTTTTGCGTGCCATTAGTGAGGTTCCTGCCGGAGCAATAGTTGATGAAGTTGTACGGGTCTCTGTGGAGGGTTAGAGAGTTAGTATGACTGGACAAGTTATTGCGGTGGAGTAACTCACGTCTTGGAGGCGGTTGGCGAGTCGGAACTGGAAGTTACGCCGGTCTGGTTGCTGGCAGATTGGATGACATTACTGGCGAGGCAGTTGGGGTCGACTTGAAGGGAAGTATCACTGCTTTCGGCCAGAGAAGTATGGGCCGCGAGGGCCAGGAAAAGAGTGCTAACAGTGAAGAGCTTCATTTTTATGAGTGAGAGTGAATGACTAAATGAATGTATCTAGTTGGAAGAAGTGGAGTGGTGAAAGCCAAATTTATACAAAAGAAAAAGTCAATGTAGACAGCCGTGTAATATGTGCAAGAATTGAAGAGAATCAGCCAGTGACTCTAGAAAACAAAGAAAGAAACCAAAGGAATGACAGTTACGTACGTCTCGTAACGCAGAAGTGAATATAATACCACAAACAGACAACCACGATCGAAACCAAGACAACTCAACTCTGGGTGCGGGTCAGAGTAAGTCTTATATGTCATATTCCCTAGACGCACATAACCAAGCTTTTCTTTAGCCAGCCTGTCAGAGCTTATGTATTCCCTGAATAAACGACTGAAAAGAAGACCGTGATAGTCGCCCTGCGATTCACATGAACCACGGAGCCGGAAATAGTCCCTCTGCTACGGTGTAATATCCGGTGTCTACTGCTAAATATAGCCAACTTTCTTCACCAACTTGTCACTTGGTACAAGTCATCGAATCTATTATCCCATACAATGGACTTCAAACTACCGAGCAAGTAACCCCGCCGCCCTTTTCCTTTGCAACTCTGTTGGCTACAAGCTTCGCTCGCTTATGCTTCTCGCGCTCCCGTTCTATCCTCGCTGCGCCCATCCAGCCAGTCAGCGTTGTTTATTCGGCAAGCCACATGTGTATTTCTATTTTTTTCTTTCCTTTTTTTTTTCAACGTTTTTTCAATGTTTTTTCAACGTTGGTTTCGCTCGGTGGGCCGGCGGCTAATACTAGCTGGGCGTGTAAGCTATACACACAGAGCCGCTGTGGCAAGACAGGGATTGCGATGGACTTGTTTCAACGGATCGAGCTAACGTCTTTGGTTGATTCATATTCCACGTCTACCATGATTCCAAAATTATATCGGCGGCCAAAATTCAAGGCTTCTTAACATGCTATAACGGCGTGATATTCCATAGCAAAACAAATAGGTCTTGTGGTCTAGTGGTATGATTCTCGCTTAGGGTACACCCTAAAGCACAGCTTGCGAGAGGTCCCGTGTTCGATCCACGGCAAGACCCCATTCTTTTTCCTTCTTTTTCACCTTACTTTTTCAACTACTTAGTAGAGTAGTACCTGGTAGAAGTATGCAACTTGAGGTTCCAGGTGTTGGGAAAAGGCCCTGGAGGCTCAGCTGCCTAATACGGCAATTCCTCCATCCCGCGCGAAGATGAAAATGCCTCTACGATTGAACTGATTGATAACAATTAATAAAGCGCGTTATCAGATTTTTCTACCCACGCCTTTTTTTTTATAGTTCACTTCTGTAATTTCTCACTTGTTATTGTATTTTCTTTAATTGATTAAAAATTTAACGTCTACCTTGATGTATTTTCTTTGAAATCTACTGCGCACGATACACTTCTCTCACTGAGCCGCAACGCGCCATATTGCGCTTATTCCAACTTCACTTCTCTCTCTCTCTCTCTCTCTCTCTCTCTCTCTCTCTCTATCTCTCTCTCTCTCTCTCACACATCCAGAAAATGGCTGGCGAAGTCGACGCCCTCCTCGGCCCCTCTACGGCCCCGCCGCGCCGCTCCCACGCGCACTGGAAGTTGCACTCTTCCTCGTCCATCATCCTGGCCATTGCTGTGCTCAAATTCGCCATGACCCTGACCACCACGATGATGATGCTGCCCATTTTGCGCATCATGGAAGACGCCGTGTGCCACCAGGTGCGCGGCGACCGGTCGCCCGGCATGTTGCCCGAGGAGCTGTGTAAGGACGAGGCCGTGCAGACGCGCCTGGGCTATTTGTCAGGATATCTGCAGCTGTCGGAGGGCCTTATTTCCATGCTGGCTGCGATGCCGTATGGAATTGTTGCCGATCGCTGGGGCCGTCGCCCGGCTATGCTGTCATCGTGGATGGGCCTGTCGCTCAGCTTCGGCTTTATCATGGCGTTTTTGTATTTCGGGCGAGACGCAAACCTGTACCTGGTGCTTGCTGGGTCCGTCTTCCAGGTGTTTGGTGGTGGCTTGTCCGTGGCGTTTTCGGCGATTTACGCTGTGGCGTCGGACGTGACGACGGGGCAAGAGCGGTGGGTTTCTTCTTTTTTTTTTTTTTCTTGTGTACAAATACAGCCACTGACATAATCCACTAGGGCTACGAGCTTCTTCTATCTGGCCATTGGCGCCACGCTTGGCGGCATCACCGGCCCGCCGCTCGCCGGCAAAATCATGATTCACTACGGCCCGTGGATCCCCATCCTGGTTGTCGTCGTGCTAACGCCCTTCATCTTCCTGCTTATTCTGCTGATCCCTGAAACCCTCCCGCAAAAGGCATCGATGGAGTCGTCGTCGGCTCCCACCGGCACACTGGCTCTCGCTAAACGCGCACTGTCTGCAAGCATCGCTGAAATCGGCCCGTCGTTCCAGCTCGTCCGCGACCGAAACATCCTGCTCATCATGGCCGTCTTCTTCATCCAGAACCCCATCTACATTGCCTACTCGACCGTCATGGTGCAATTCATCAGCAAACACTTTGCCTGGACTATTGCCCAGACAAGCTACCTGCTGACGCCGCTGGGCATCATCAACATCATCTGCCTCGCCGGCCTGCCGCACGTGTCGCGCATCCTGACAGACCCGCAGGGCCGCTTCCGCCTGAGTGCGTGGCGCAAAGACGTGCTGCTCACACGCACCGCCATTGTCATTCTCATCATCGGTGCGCTGATCGAGGGCCTCACGTTCTCCATTGTCGCCTTCATCGTTGGCCTCGTCATCGGCACTTTTGGCTCGTCCAACAATCCGCTGGCGCGCGCCGTCGCCACGCACTACGTGCCGCACCACAAGACGTCGCGGCTGATGGCGCTGATTGGCATCTTTGAAACGATTGGCTCGTTCTTTGGCGGGCCGGTGCTGGCCCTGTGCTTTGACGTCAGTCTGCAAAATGGCGGCTTGTTGATTGGCTTGCCGTATCTGTATATTGCGGGCTTGTGTAGTTTAGCTGTGCTGGCCATTATGTTTCTGCGCAAGCCGCCGGTTCATGCTGATAGTGAGGACACGGACGAGACTGAAGAGTCGGATGCTTTGCTTTCAGGCCCTTAAAGAGAGCTCGTACTACAGACCACCGTCGCGGGGTCATTAGACATAAAACTAGCACGTAGATATACTGCATATAAGATGCCATTATTACTACATATGTATTCATCACTTATTAAGATAAAGGGGCCGTGTCGTTCAGCATCGCAAACATAAATACTGGATCATCATGGCGTCGGTTGCCACCACGGCAAGCTCAACTGACAAGAAGAAAAAAAAAAAGAACATCAAACAAAACGCAAAAGCAAGACGTCACAGCCTAATCCAGTCTGTCCTTACTGCTTCCCGGCCGTCCCATCTCCATCTCGGGAGTACGAGTGCCGCTACCGCTCTTGGCCGGCGTAAAAGGTGCAGGCGAGCTGCTCTCCAGCTCCACCACGCTCATGTCCATGCTCACCCGGAACCGCTTGCCTCTCCAGTTCACCGTGGCGCCGAGCAGCACCGCATACGTCCACACCGGCAGCGCCAGCAGCTCACGGCCAATCCACGCAAACAGCCACTCGCCAAACGGTCTGCGCACGTGGCCGCCCGGTCTCTTGGTGCCGCGTGCCCACACTGGCGTGTCCTGGTCAATCTCAACAGAGTCGCCGCTGTGCAGCATGGAAAAGTTCAGGTAATCGCACACCATCCAGACAAACAGCAGCGAAAGCCAAATGCACAGCTGCGTAGTTCCGGTAGGGGGGATGCCGAGATGCTTGGTAAACCACGGTAGCGTCGTCGCCGCATACGAAAAGGCGCCACAGCACATCAGAGACTCGACACCTGGCTCGATAAGTGTGGCTGCCAAAACAGTCCACTTGCGCGCTCTGAGCCAGCGAGCACGACGCGCAGTGTAAGCCGAAATCGACATGCCAGAAGTAGGCTGGATAGCCAGGTCGCCAACACACAGACCGTGATTCAAGAAGCCGGGAATATGCGCGCGCCAAAAGGTGTCGCCAATCAGGTGGTCTTCGCAAATGTACATGGAAAAGTAATCAACGCCCGTGGGCTGTTGGTACTTGCCCTGCATCTGCAGCTGAGGATTCTGAGCCGGGTCTGTCAGCATGTCCAACTGTGACTTGCGGAACATGTTGCTCTTGCCCACAATGCATGGCGCAATGGCCACAGTGTTGATGGCGCTGTAAAACTTGGAGTGTGTCGTAGCCATAAACATCTCGTCCAGACGACCACCGCCATTGCCCCACACACGGCCGAGCCACGACGAATTTTGGCTCGTATACGAAGGGGGCGAGTACGAGGAAGCAGCTTTGGATCCGTTGGCCGTAGCAAGCAGCGGCTTGAGCGACTCGGCGGTAGAAGAGAGCGGTTGTTCAATGTCCACGAGGAGCGGCAGCTGGTGCACAAACTTGTACATGGGCCCGCGTTCGCCACTGGCCCGGAAGCCCATAAGCTTGTCAACCATGCGACCAGTCACGCCAGGACCAACCCACACGTTACAATCGACGATCCAAATCACATCGCCGGGCGCTTCGCGGTAGGCGCGGCTAATGTTGCGGATTTTGGGGTTGGGGCCCAAGTTATCAACGTTTCCGTTTGCGCCGTGCAGCACAGGGTCTTCTTCCTCTACGAGCACCTGCGCATCAAAATCGGGAAAATCGGCTACAATGCGGCACAATACGGGATAGGCCGGGTCGGATTTTTCGGCGATGCAGAGACGAATTGCAAGCTTGTTCGTGGGGTAGTCTTGCTTGAAAATGGACGTGATGCATTCGTACAGACCGGCCTCGACGCCCTTGACTGGTCGAATCACGGTAACGTGCGGGACTTCATTGTTGGGAAGAGACGTTGAAACAGGCGGGCGCGGGTTCTTGTTGTAGTTCTTGAATCTAGAGGTTCCGGAAGTTAGAAAATTGCCTTGACGAAAATGTAATCGGATCTACTGGTGTTGTGCTGTCATGTTGTCCCTGGCAGCTGTTTAATGCAGTTATTGCAATTTCTGTGGCTGAACAGGCGCTGTCACTTTAACAGCGCCAAACAAGAAAAAAAACAGGTAAACCAGCGGCAGCGGCAAAGAGAAATTGGGCAGGGAAGTACAACTTGAATAAAAGCGCAGGAAACGCGTTGAGGGGCTATGATAAAAAAAATAAAAAAATAAAAAAAACCCAGCCGCAATAAAGCGGAGTGTTCAAAAATAAGTGAGGAAAACCTACAGTCGCGAAATGCCAATTGCTTGTACAAGAAAGATGCCCACACTCCAGAGTAGGCATAAAGTTGCCGCAAGCTGAGCCAGAGCTAGCGCCATGGTATTGGCAACAAAAGTGTTGTCGTAAGATCGATGAAGAGAAGATGAAGAAGCTGTTATGCAGGGAGAAAAGTCAAAGTCTCATGTGGCCTTCGACAGGCGTAGGTAAGAAAAGAGGGCTCGGATCGGATTGGATAGCAGATTTGAAATTGATTCGTGTTGAGCTGCCGGGCAACCACCAAAGCTGCAGTCGAGAGTGAGGGGTCTTGAGCGCACGCCGAGAGACGGATGAATAAAAAGGGTGGACGAGAAAAGCCTCTTGTTGGGCTAGAAGCAGCGGCACAACCGTAAAATATATGGATAATGAAGAGAAATGACGGCACACGCGGAACAGCTAGCCAATGGACTTAAAACGGCCAGACTAAAAGTAACGTGGTGTGATTTGCGTTGATGTCGGTTGAGAATGCAAAGGAACTTTTTTGCTTCGGCGACCTAAGGATTTTTTTCTTCTTTCCTCTTTTTTTTTTTTTTTGGTCCGCGTGAAACGAAACTCCGACCCCGAATTTGGGGCCTCAAAGTCGGAAGTTTATGAGTCCTTGCACTGGTTATAAAATCGCCAATCGTGGAGTGGTTTGGTTGACAAAGCTTAAAGCCGAAGGACGGAAAAGACCGAGAATGGAAATAAGCAGGACGTTGTGATCGAGGACGAGCGAGTGAACAAATGAGGCTATACGAGATGTAAAGAGAGAGAAAAGACGTTAAGCGCGCCAGGGGTATCAAGAGAAAGAAATATATATGTAGTCAAGTGCCGACAAACCACACATGGCGATAGTAAGGCGAGAAGAAGAAGGAAAAAGAGTAAGAAAAAAAAGTAGAAAGACGGAATCAAACTGGAAGTGGCAAGTGGGTGGAGAATGAGTTTGTGGAGGGCACCGGTTTGTTCTTTCCCTCCCTCCAGCATTTCTAAAATCAGGAAGCAAGTGACGTCGGTCGGTCGGTCCACACGGAAGAAAAGGAAAGCACCAGGTTCGGGGGATTTTTTTTGGTTGGTCAGCCAGGCAACTCACGTTGTGTCAAAAGGTGAGAATAGAGGTAACTACTGCCGGCAGTGCTCCAGGTGCAATGAAAATTCTTCGCTTTTTTTTTTTTTTTTTTTTTTTTTT
>LKBB01000079.1:56860-101671 GCA_001513885.1 Thielaviopsis musarum
CCCCCCCCCCAACCAATTGAAACGCCGGAATTCTTTTCCCACAAAGCCCCACCAAAAAAATCCACCCGTGCTTTAAAAAGCCTTCTTGAAAAAGTTTTTTGATTTGCGGACTTTCATACTTTTCACAACACCAGCGACAAATCTATTCGTCCGTCCCCTCGTATTGTGTTGCAAAAAGCAACAATCCGAACAGGCTCTTTCATCTGAGAGACTGGACTTCGGCTGGCCGGATGGACCGTTGTACTAGATTCCCTGCCCCGGGATGACCATTCTTTCCCACTATCAGGTAAGCTTTTGGCTTCTTTTATTATCACTATCACGACCCAAATATCCAGTTGGAACAGGCTGGCAGGTGGTGCAACTGAGGATCAATTGATCTCAGGCCCGTCTGCCGTCGAGTTTGCGATGATGACAACTTTTTCCCAGAGCTGTAGAAGACTTCCGTAAGGACTTCTTCGGTGGCGGAAACTCTTATAGACTACAACGGTATCTGAGTGCAAACGTCCAACTTGGATTATATACATCTACATGCGTTTTGTTTGGCGTGCAGCTTGCTAACAGTCTGGTTGCAGTATCAAAGTAATTCCTAATGACCTCTACGGTTGAGGCGGCTGAGACGCCGTCTAATGCCGCGGCGCAAAAGCCCCGGCGGACCATTCACGATATTTATGCGCAGCCAACGCCAGTCAAGGTGTTCCCGTTGCCCACGTTTCAACCTAGCAACCCTGTGTCTGTAGTACAGCTCTTATACACTTGGGTTAGCCATAGTCTGTTCCCGCCCAAAGAGGCCCTCAAAGTTTATGAGGGCCTGTTTTCACCGCAGAGCATGTCGGTTCGTGTGGTCAATGAAGAAGACATGTTCTGCCTGTGGCAACAGGGATTTTATGGCAAGGGAAACTTGAGTAGATCAGAGCCTAACTGGGCAAAGAGCCAAGAAGTTAAAAAGGGCCTCAAGGACGAGCACGTCAGCGAAGCCTTTACTGTCCTTCGTCGCGAACAGCGCAAGGAGGCAAAGTGGGAGCGAGCCCGAGCCGAGCAGGAAGCCATCAATGCCACGCGCCTAAGTGAGGCGCTGCAGAAGTATGACGAACTGCTGGTGCCGCATAGCCCATTGTCGCTTCTGGGCCTGCCGGACTCGCAGGCCGAAATGCACGCGCGTCGCGAGGCGTTGGAGCAGTCAGTAATTGCCAGTCAGCGTGAATACCTCAAGGCTTTTGGGCTGTCGGATGCTCCGGTGCTGTCCAAGGCTGACGAGGCGCTGTCGTCGGTTGAAGGAGACGAGGTGCTGGTGTCGGTTGAAGGCGATGAGCCAGCTTCGGTTGAAACGGACAAGCAACAATCGACTGAGCCCGAGATCGACCTGGCCCCGCACAGTCCTCTTGCGCTTCCCAAGCTGCCCAACTCGCAGGCCGATCTTGACGGGCAGAAAATGGAGAAGAAGGAGAAGAGGAAGAAGCCGTCGGTCAAGTTTCTGACAGACCTCCCGTCGCCTCCGCTGTCGCCTACGGGTGAGGAGTGTAGCGATGCACAGGCCAACGACATCAACGGCAAGCCGCAAAAGACTGTCCGTTTCTCGCCGCAGGTCGAGTCGACTACGTACCCGGCCAGTTCGCCGCCGAGCCCGACACGTGTCGAATCGTACAGCACGCCGATTTCCGTCACAGCGCAAGACCTCGGCCCCGCGCACAAGGTGCTCGAGCCGGAACACGGCGATGCGCCGGCCACGATCGAGCATCTGCAGCTGACCTTTGAAGAGGCGTTTTTTCTGGCCTTTGCATTGGGGCGGCTGCGCGTGGCGAACCCGACGACAAAGAAGGTGTACACCAACACGGAGCTGTTTCGCTTGTTCCGCGAACACTCGCAGGTCCCGGGCTCGGGGCTGCGGGACGGCCTGCGCGCCGACGACCCATTCCTGGTCAACTACGTGGTGTATCACCATTTCCGATCGCTGGGCTTTGTGCCGCGGCCCGGCATGAAGTTTGGCGTCGACTGGCTGCTGTACCAGCGCGGCCCGGTATTTGACCACGCCGAATACGGCATGATTCTGGTGCCGTCGTACAGCAGCGCCGAGTGGAAGGCGGCGGGCGTGGCTGCCGAGCAGCGCAGTTGGCAGTGGTTCCACAGCGTCAATCGCACGCTGGCGCATGCGTTCAAGACATTTGTGCTGGTGTATGTGGATGTGCCGGGGCCGGAGGAGTTTGCAGCGGCGGAGAAGCAGGGCATTGCGACGGTGCTGAAGAAGTACCGCGTGCGCGAGTTTATTGTGAAGCGGTGGTCGGCGAACCGGAACCGCTGATGAAGGGGGGAAAGCAGTGTATTATTATTTGTATGATATTATGATATTATGGAGGTTTATGGGATAGACATGTACCATACGATACCTAAGGCACTTGAATTATTTGAATTTATTTGGTGTACTTATGAAGCTGCGTTGTTCTGGGCCGCATTTGGAATCGCCAATCGAGCTTTGGCTTTTTGTATGTGGAGTTTTTCTTCTGCATCACCTTGACTTTTGTATGTGGAGTTTTTCTTCGGGCTGCATCAGATTCAGCCTGATATTTTCATCGTCACACGTGATGAAAGTTGACCTCGGCTAAACCCCCACATTGTTACATTACCGTTCTTAAGCTCTTCTTTGTCTGACCTTGAGCAAGAACCAAAAGAAAAAAAAAAGCAGAAACCATGATACTCGCCCGCATAATCCGCGCAGCCCGCCCGACTTTTCCGCGGCGCTTCCCACCTCTCTCGCGCCGCCGCCTGACATCCACTACTGCCGCCCATCCATCCATCACCGCCGACGTCTCCGTCCCCACCGACCTCGCCGGGAAACTCGTCGCCTCGTCCGTCTGGTTGCGCGACGCCTGTCCGTGCCCGCGCTGCGTCACCCCGTCGTCCGGCCAGAAAACTTTTGCTACATTCGACATCCCACCAGCCATCCGGCCGCACACCGTGCACATTGCCCGTGACTTTTCTCTGCGCATCGCCTGGGCTAACGATGTCCCGGCTGCCGGCGATGCGCACGTCTCGGAGTACTCGGCAGAGTATCTTGCCGGCCTGCGGCTGCGTCGTGTAGCCGAAGAAGAACACAAAGACAAGACGGACTTTTGCGCTCCATTTCGCGCCGTCGACATGATGCTCTGGGACACAGCCCGCATCACACAACACGTCCGTCGGCTCTCCTACGCAGACTTTATGCACAGCCCGGCTGGCCTGCACGCCGCGCTGCTGGATCTTGAAGCGCTCGGGCTCGTCTTCCTGACCGACGTGCCCCGCGACGAAGCGTCGGTGGCGCGCATCGGCGAGCGCATCAACTCGCTACAAGAGACGTTTTACGGGCGTACGTGGGACGTGGTGTCCAAGCCGCACGCCGAAAACGTCGCCTACACTGCCGGCTTTCTCGGCCTGCACCAGGACATGCTGTACCTGCAGCAGCCGCCCCGGATCCAGCTGCTGCACTGTATGGACAATTCGTGCCGCGGCGGCGCCTCGCTATTTAGCGACGCAAAGCACGCTGCGCAGAAATTGCTTGACAGCAATGATGCGCGCGTGCGCGAGGCTGTCGATTTGCTGGCGGCCTTTCACGTGCGCTACCACTACACCACGCCGCCGTTTCTGTACCGCAATGCCTGGCCGATTCTGCAGCTCACCGCCGCGCGCCAGCTGGCCGAGGTGTGGTGGTCGCCGCCGTTCCAGGCGCCAAATCCGCCGGTCGATCCGGCGGCCGCGGGGCTGACGACGCGCGAGGCCGAGGAGAGCAGCCGCGCGTGGCTGCGCGCAGTGCGCATGCTGCGCGAGCTGATGGAGCGGCCGGAGCATGTGTATGAGACGAAGCTGGGCGCGGGCGAGTGCGTGGTGTTTGATAATCGGCGCGTGCTGCATGCGCGTCGCGCCTTTGATACGGCGGCGGGGAAGAGATGGTTGCGGGGAACGTACATCTCGGACGAGGACTTTAGGAGCAGGATGCAGAGCGTGCCGGCAAATGTAGTGGAAAAGTATGCGCGGGAAAAGGGGCTACGGGTGTTGAGGGAGCAGCCGTGTATCAAGGGAGAGAGAACGGTACTGGAGTATTTCCAGGGGCTTTGATCGAGTACAGTCTACCATCCATGTGTAGCAAACAATACAAAACATCACCATTAAACGCATGCTATAATCGGCTCACGCCTTCCATGGCTTCACATCCACGCCTTCCGGTGCCTTGGTCTCCACCACCCGGTCCTTGACATCGGCCCAGTCCGTGCTCAGCGCCGTGCCATTGCTCTCTACAAAGCTCTTCATCATTGCCCGGCGTTGTTCATCCGACGACCCGGCATACAGCTGCTTGAAGAACTTGTTGACGTCCTTTTCATCATCGTCGTCGTCGGCGCCCGCAAGCTTGTCCCAGTTGACAGGGCCCTTTTTGGAGGATGTCGGGTAACTGGGCTTGGCCGCAGAGGGGGAGGCGGTGGCTGTAGATGCGGAGGCATCAGATGAGGAGGCTGACGGGGCCGAT
Source organism: Thielaviopsis musarum (assembly GCA_001513885.1). Taxonomy (NCBI): domain Eukaryota; kingdom Fungi; phylum Ascomycota; class Sordariomycetes; order Microascales; family Ceratocystidaceae; genus Thielaviopsis; species Thielaviopsis musarum. Next base: position 61,350 of record LKBB01000079.1, read on the forward strand.
GCAGAGGCCAGGGAAGATGCAGCCGAGACGGCGTCTGAGCTAATCGACTCGGGCTTTCCTTCCATGCCAACCGGCCACTTTGACGCTGTGGCCTTTTTCAGGCTGAGCTCAACCTTGACCAGAGAAACGCGGAAGCTCGACTCTGCAATGCTGATTGGGCCACCCAGTGTGATTTTGGCCGAAGCCTCGTCCTGGCCGTCAATAGGGAGACCGCACAGGTAGACCGTCGTCGAAGTAGAGTCGTTTTCCTACACCTAGTTAACGTCACGTAAATAGCCGTCATACAAGCATCAAACTTACCGACGTCGGCACAAATTTGGCAGAGAACTTGGCCTTGTCAACGCCCTTGATAAACACCGACAGTGTCGCCTTGTCTGTCGACTGGTAAAAGTCTGTCCGCAGATCCTTTGCCGCCGTTGTATTCGCCGTCTGTACAGCCGTCTTGGCCGGCGCTGCTACCGCAGCCTTTTTGACGTCTGCCGCCTCCTTCTTCGCCCCATCGGCCTTTGGTGGGACCTTTGACGCCGTCGGCTTCCACCCCTTGTCACCCGCAGGAAGCTTCTCCATGGCGCCCAGACACTGCTGTCTAAACGACTGAATCGCAACCAGCTGGTTCCGCGTCGGATTGACCTGCATCATAGCCTCCTGGCGCACACCCCCCATCAACTCCTTGACCGCACTGCTCACCTCTTCCTTGCGCACGCTGTAGTTGCCCTGGCCATCCACATCCGTCGTCTCGGCATCCGGCGCACTTGCCGGTGCCGTCTCCACAAGCTGTAGTGCCCAGCGCGCTGAACAATCGGCATTCGCGTGCTCACCAAGCCGCAGATAGGCTACAGCCCGACGGTACTGTGCGTCAGCCATGAGCTTGCGGTTAGCACGGGCCATGGCGGCGTGGAAGGCGGCGTCAGCGTCGGCCAGCGCGGCGGAAAAGTCGGATGAGCCAATATATGCTTTGGACCGCTGGAGGAGCCACAGCGGCGACATTGATTGGGAGAGGGCGGCCGAGTATTTGGCAATGGCTGTGGGCCAGTCACGCTTCTCAAGGGCAGCGGCGCCGGCGGCTGCAAGAGTGGTGGATGACATGTTGGGTATCGATGATCTAAGAGTTAGTGAGCAGAAGATTCTGTCAGCCTTGTGAAGATGTGTTCAGAAGAAAAAAAAAGATTGTTTCGGTTAATAAAGGCAGGAAGTGAGAAAAAAAACAAAGCAAATGACGGCACAAGTTGAAGCTAGAAGCTAAGCCTGAAGCTTGGAAGCTACTGGAAACCCGCCCCCCACGCGGAGCATTTCTGCCGCGCAGAAAGCAAAGCTACTTCACCGCCTTTTATCCTCGTGGCCAGCTCTCTTGCCATATTTGACGTCAACCCAGCTCTCACCGCCTTCCATATTCGCTCTCTCTACTAACCTGACTCAATGCGCCCAATCTAGACTTCACTCACAAGCCAATCCAAATTCTACAGCACTGATCAGACTTATTCGGCCCTCATGTCTTCTACCACTGAAATGAAAATAGACCCCGTGCGTGCCGCTGCACTCGTGTCACAGATTCGCTCTGTGCAGAGCGCCGTGACCGCCGTGGCCAAAGACTGCACTGTATTTTTTCTCTCTTCTCTCCAATTGTTTGGTCAGTCGCTAACAACCGCCTTTAGGTCCGCCTGGTCGCCGTGTCCAAGCTCAAGCCTGCCAATGACATTCTCGCTTTGCATCAAAAGCCCGTATGCCAGGAACACTTTGGCGAAAACTACGCACAGGAACTCAGCCAAAAGGCCGAGATGCTACCGTCGACTATCAAGTGGCATTTTATTGGTGGCCTACAGTCTGGTGAGTCTCTCTCTCTCTCTCTCTCTCTCTCTCTCTCTCTCTCTCTTTCTTTTCATACAAGCTAACACTACAGGCCACTGCAAATCCCTCGCCAAAATCCCCAACCTCTGGGCCGTCTCCAGCGTCGACACCCTCAAAAAAGCCCAGCTCCTGTCCAAAGTGCGCGCCGAATTCCTCGCCGCCCACCCGTCCGCTGCCCCGCTCAACATTCACGTGCAAGTCAACACATCCGGCGAGGACAACAAATCCGGCTGCGCCCCGGGCCCCGACACCGTCGCATTGTGCCGCGCCGTCGTTGAGCTGCCCGCTATCAACCTGCTCGGCCTGATGACCATTGGCGCTATTGCGCGGTCGCAGGCCACCACGGCTGAGACGGAAAACGAGGACTTCCAGGTTCTCGTCGACCAGGCAGAGCTCGTCAAGAAGGAGCTGCAACTGGACAGCTTGGAGCTGAGTATGGGCATGAGCGAGGACTTTGAGGGCGCGATTAACATGGGCAGTGGAGAAGTCAGAGTGGGCAGCACGATTTTCGGCACGAGGCCGCCCAAGGCTGATGCGCAGCTGTTGGTCTAGAGCAAATAACGCAGAAATATAGAAAAGCACAGGACATGGAAAAAGAAGACAAATTGTATAGATGGGCGGAGTCTCGTAAACAGACACGTAAATAGCCATGGCGTGGATACCAACATTATGCAGTATAGTAAAAAGAACAGAAATAGCAACACAAAAATCCTCCCCCAAACTCATTGCACCATGACATTGCCAAAGACGTCGGAAATCTCACGCCGCGTCGGACCCGAGTGCGGTCCAGTAACTTCGGGCGTCGTCGACATACCCTCGGAAATGCGCTCCTCCATAAGCTTGAGCAGAACGGGCGGGACGGTCTCGTCGGTAGCGCGAATGGTCAAACGGACGGCCTGTATGGTTAGCATCATGTACAGAAGAAGAAGAAGAATAGGAAGAAGAAGAGGAGGAAGAAAAAGAAAACTCACCTGTGACCCGTAGTTCGGCTCCAGACGCATCAAGCACCCAAACTTGCCCGCCTCCGACGTATGTAGCACACTCGCGCCTACAAAGTTCTTGGCATTCGGATCCACGCCCTCTAGCAACTTCCACCGGAAGCCCTCAATCATGCGCCGGATGAACCCGGCATTCAGCTCGCGATGCATGCGGCCGGCCTGCAGCGTGATGATCTTTTGCGCCTCGCGAGGCGCCCCGCCAATCTGCTTCCAGCGCTTGAAAAAGTCGTCGGCCGAGAGGTCCGCCGGACTCATGAATTTGTGGCCCGTCAGCGGCAGTTTAAGCGTCAGCGCCTGCAGTGCGCCCGCCAGGTAGCTGATGCGAATCGTCGGCGCCTTTTCAAACATGCGCTTAGCCTCGTACATGATGATTTGCTGCGCCTGCTGGCCCTCGCCAATCTTCGGGTCGGCAAGCGACTTGACGTCCCACGTCAGGTTGTTCTTTTCGGCCTCGTCCAGGTCCAGCGTCGTGGTAAACGACATCATTGTGGCTGGCGTGCGGTTGCGGAAGTACAGAATCAGACACGCCATCTCGCCGCGGTACTCAGACCGCACGCCCACCTGGATCTGGCCGTCTTCAAACAGCACGCCGTCAGCCTTGAGCATAAGCCGCGCGTATCCCGGCTCCCAGCCCGGAGACAGATGTGCCGCTGACGCCAGATTTGGCACAAGCGCCTTTGGCTCGCCCGTCGGCGTCAGCATATCCAGACCAGCCAGTTCTGATGTGCCGCCAGCAGCTCCGGCTCCAGCTCCAGCTCCGGCTCCAGTAGCGGCAGCTCCGGTCGGGCTAGCCGCATCGCCGTTGCCCCGCGTGCTAAACGTGCGCTTCAGGCCGCCTTTAACAGCCATCTTACGCTCGGCCGTGTCCTGGTTGGCGTCCTTGCCGCCGACAATCCACGTGGTCTTGTCGCTGGTGTTGGCATGTTTCTGGTGCAGCCGCGACAGCAGCGCCGACTGCCGCTCGGGAAACGGCGGCATTTCATCGCACACGGTACGCAGCAGGTCGTCGGTTGGTCGGCTAGCCAGGGCAAGATACTCGCAGGCGCGCTGCTGCAGCTCCGAGTCCAGCGTGTGGCTGTACAGCTGAAAGATGCCCACCAGCTGCGGCTTGATCTCGGGAAACAGATTGACAAACTTAACAAAGCACGAGATAATCATGCCGCGCGTGCTCGACGAACAGCCCGGCATCTTGGACTGCAGAGCCAGGAACTGCTCAATCGGGCTGCAGCGCTGCTGATCGGCAATCAGGTGGCCAAACTCGCCCAGAATGTACGCGCCAATCTTGACCAGCGTCTCGTGGCAGTGGTCGTGCTTGACGTACTGCAGGGCATTCTGTGCTGCGTACACCTGCAGCTCCTCGTTGTTGGTGACAATCTGAATCACACGCTGCCACACCTCGTCGGCCACGTGATCGCCAGCCATGGCAATCAGCCGCAGCGAAATGTCCACGTACCACTGCACGTCGGTGGCGTACTTTTCCGTCAAAATCGCAATCTTGAGCACCATTTCCTCGCGGATGGCAAAGTCGGCGTTCTGGAGGTACTGCAGCAGCTCGCCCACAATCACCCGCGAGTTAGTCGAGTCGCACATGCTGTACAGCAGATCCAGGCCCTTGCGCCGCACGCTAATGTCGCGGTCCTTGAGCGACCCAAGGATAATGTCCTGGTGCTGCTTGATGGGATCCAGAGTCTCGGTGCGCGCGGCAAGATGTGTCATGGCCTCCAGACCAAGATAGCGCACGTTGGTTTCTCTCGACTGGATAAAGCGGCCCAAACGCGACGACACCGCCTGCATCAGGCCCGTCTCGTTCTCCAGGTGTATGATGAGGTTGATGGCCTCAAACAGCACCGCGTTCTGCGCATTATTCTGCTGCACGTTCTTGCTCGACTCAATCGCCACGTTCAGGATGCGCATCAGCGAGTCGCGAATCATCTCGCGCACGTGCGTGTCCTCCGACGGCGGGAAGTACTGCAGCAGACGCAACAGCTTGACCTGGATCCACGGACACGGCACCTTGTAGTACAAATAGTCGTGCGTGTACTCGCCATCCACCACTATGCGCTTTAACCGCGCCGCAGCTTTGGGGTATGCGCCCTTGTACTGCTCCAGGTTGTCCTGCGCCAGAGTCATGACCAGCGATGTTACTGAAAGCCCGACGCCCAGATCCGGGTCGTCCAGCAGCGAGATGATGCGCTCCGACCACGTAGGCTGCACAATCGCCGGGTATTTGCGGTACAGCCGGAGCAGGGTCAACGCGGCCTTTTTCTTGACAAACGATTTGGAGGTGCTTCTGGGGTTAGCATTGAACTAGCTGGTAGGTAGATAGATAGATAAAACATACGGCGAAATTAGCAACCGGTGAACCTCGCCACTGAGCGCCTCGCCCATGTCGCGTCCACCAATGTTGGCAATGGCGTGCAGTGCCAGGCAGTTGAACAGTTCATTGTTATCCATCAAGTCTTTGCGGATGCTGTTAAACACCAGATGCAGCATCTCATGCTTCTCGTGCAGCAGCAGCGTCAGGGCCAGATATCCAATCTGCTTTTCCGAGTACTTGTTGGACGAAATCAGGTTGACGGCCTCGAGATGGCCAAAGTCGACGTCCCAGCCAAGAATGTAAATGTACAGCAGCTGCCCATGTTAGTCAAGGCTTTCTCTGTGCCGTGCTGGCCGTGATGCACTGCCTACCTTGCAAACATATTTCTTCTTGTGGTAGCCGTTGAGGTTGCCATCCTTGAACTTTTGTCTAATGTTGGCCAGCTCCTTGTTGATGCGCTTCTCCTCTAGTTCACGGGCACGCGCATTACGCAGATCGGCAATGAACTGCACCAGACCGCGCATGTTTTGGTTATTGTTGGACGAGCGGCCCAGAAACGAAGAGCCTCCGGACGACATGGTGGTGATGTAGTGCGATGCGACGGCGTTTGTGGTTTGTGTGTGTGTATGTGTATGTGTGTGTGTGTGTGTGTGTGTTGTTAAAAGTCCGGAACAGCCGAACGCGGCGTTGAATCTCGCTCGGTACGTTCGGATCGAGATAGGGCGTAGATCTGCAGCCTTGTTTGCTTGGCCGCCGATTGTGTCGTCCCTGCACTGCACTGCACTGCACTGTACTTTGTCTCTAGGTCTCGGTCTTTTGCGCTGCCTGTCTTTGTAAACAGAAAAAGAGGCTATGCAGTATGGGCAATTTGAAGCAGTCAAATCAGCTCCTTCAACAGCACCTCGAGGCCTGGTTCCTGGCGCTCTAATTCTCTATAATTCAAACACTAAGAAAATTATATTGGATTGTCGTCGCGATGGTGCCAGAATTCGAATTGGCGATAATATTCAAAAGGGGGGTTTCGATGGGGTTCGATATTTTGGCGTTGTAGCCTCGCTGTCTTTGATATTTGGCTGATGATTGAATTATGTAAGTATGTATTAATCTTTACTGGCGTGAGTTCGAATGGTTCCAAGAGAAGAAAAATATAGGCCTGAAATTAGATTTGAAAGAGCGTATAAGAAAAAAAAAATAACAAGAGCCGTCTTTAGACAAGGCTGAGGAGGCAAAAGTTGCGCAGAGAATCCGCTATTCTCGTCGTGCAACAAGAAGCGCAAAGTCACCAAGAAATCAACGTCGAAAATGCGATGTCCCGACGGAGCAACAGAAAAAATGGCGGACAAAAGCCCGTGGGTTGATTGATCACTTCGTACATTTAGCATGTGCTGTACTACTGCATGAGCTTGGACGCTGCTAAAAAGCCCGTTCAGTGGGTGTGGTAGACGCCATACGGGCTCCAGCCACCTGAATGCCAATTCTTAGCGGCTACGCTAAGCGGGTTTAATTACGCTGCCTGTAAATAGAGTCTGCGGGAATAGCAGCAACTAGCACAATTGGATACACGACCACAAAGCATAAACTCAACAAACAGTGCTGCTTTTCCGGCATTAATAAAATGAAATCAGAATCAGTGGCCCAGGTTGGTAAATGATACTGGTTAACTGTAATGGCTCGTGATAGTGGGCATTCAAAGCTCTCCCTTATCGATAAGCATTTTATTCCCGTCGCCCGCCCACTGGAGTGGACCTGCGCCAAATGCGCGCTACAGTTCCTCACGGAGCTCTTTAATCTAATCTAGCACGAACTAGTCTAAGCCCTAAGCCCTCTCCAGCTTGATCCTTTGATTCCCGACCCATAATGATCCTCGCCCGGACATCCGCCCGCACCGTGGCCACCGCCGTGACGCCTCTGCGGAGCCGATTCCCCGCCGGCCCGTCGGCATTATCCCGCTCACTAGCTTCGCACTCGGCGTCCTCGCCGCAGTTCCAAGTATTCAACCGCCGGACAAAATGGATGCAGAAAGAACGCGCCGCCCGTGACGTCGAGCAGAGTCGCCAGGCCGACTACCTCAAAGACGAAGTAGCCCTTCGCCTGTGCGAGCGTCTTCTTGTACGTTTAATTCCCTGTACATGCGACACCACAGTCCAGAGATACAACACCACAGTCCAGTGATGCGACAGCTCGGCTAACACCCACCAGGATGTCAAGCGCTTCTTCCCCCGCGTGCTCGATCTCGGCGCAAACTCATGCAATATTGCCCGCGCCCTCGTCCGCGAAAACCCCGACCCGGCAACCAAATTGTCCGCCCCGATATCCGAGCGCATCGACACCCTGCACGCCGTCGACGCCTCGCGCGCCATGCTGTACCGCGATCAGGACCTGCCCTTCAACACCAAGCTCAAAATCACCCGCGAAGTCATCCCAGACGAGGAGAGCCTGCCGTTCGAGCCGGAGTCGTTTGACATGGTCCTCAGCTCGCTGAGCATGCACTGGATCAACGATCTGCCCGGCTCGCTCGCCAAGATTGCCTCGATTCTCAAGCCTGACTGTCCGTTTATCGGCGCAATGCTCGGCGGCGATACGCTGTTTGAGCTGCGCACGTCGCTGCAGCTGGCAGAGCAAGAGAGGCGGGGTGGACTCTCACCACGCGTGTCGCCCCTGGCTGATGTCCGAGATGTCGGCAATCTGTTGCAACGTGCAAACTTCAAAATGTTGACAGTCGATGTCGATGACATCATTGTTGACTATCCAGACATGTTTGCGCTGATGCAGGACCTGCAGGCCATGGGCGAGGGCAACGCCATTCTAGGCCGCGAAATGGGCCCCGTGGGCAGAGATGTGCTCCTTGCGGCGAATGCCATATACAAAGAACTCCATGGAAACGAAGACGGAAGTGTCCCAGCCACGTTCCGCATCATCTACATGATCGGATGGAAGGAGGGCTTGAACCAGCCAAAGCCCGCCAAAAGAGGCAGTGGTGAGGTGAGCCTCATCGACGCCCTGGCCAAGAAAGATTAGCAGAAACAGAACCAGACTCAGATACAGACACAGCATCACGCGAATACAGGTCGATATACCAGATGTAACAATAGCGAGCTTCATTCATAATTAGCCCATTGCACTGATATGCAAACAGGCCAGACTATACTATACCAGTAATTAAAACAGATAAAGAACTAAATTTGCTCAGAAAGCCAGTGATGAAGCTATCTGTATACTTTCTAGGTTGTACAAGTAAGCAGCTCAGGGCAGAAAGCTAGCAGTTGTTCACGTCGGAGGGTTAAATCTTTAACCCTAACAGCCCAACTACTAATTTACTCCATTCACCCATAAACGAGCTTCAAATTCTTATGCGCAAGGCACAAAACAACATCTTCATGCCATTAGCTAAGACTTAGCTACTTACCGGGGATCTGTGCATACATTTACCCCGAGGGTTGTATTATCTCTAAATATTTGGCGCTGATCACCACAAGCACACTTGTGCGAGGCCTTCAGTATGCTTTGTCATCCGTGATACAGTTACCGAGCCAGACACACTTACACCTACTAATTGCAGTAATCCAATCACTGTAGAGCATGCAGCTTCTAATTGCAAGCTTCTGTGGCAAGAGACAAGCGAGAGCCACGCCTTTCGGTAGCCTCTTGGCTATCGACACGTCACGTAGCAGTCGATGTCCTGTCGAAGCGAGATGTAGGCAAGATGCTTTACCGGGTTTATAGAGTATATAGCAGGCTACGTACAGATTGGTAGGACCTGAGTATTGAATGTACAGATATGCTGATGATGGACAGGAAGCGAGAGGAACAGTGGAGGAGCTAGAAGGTCTCGGTACTGCGAGTAAGTAGGTGCGTGATGTAGGTGTGGCTAGGCATCACATACGTATGACGTTCTCCAAAGGCCTTGTTCTCGGCCCAAATACAGGTTAAACAAGTCACTTACTTGCAGACACGTACAGAGTTACAGGTCACTCTGCAGCAGCTGCTGGCATATCCATCGTGCATCAAAATGGGTCTGCCATATGAATGCAGAGCAGTCAGCGTAACAATAGCGACACATTAGGCTTGAGTTCCTGCATATTGCCACAGTGAAGTTTAAAATCAAATGCACGTCAATCCTGCCTAAATTGCTTCCATTTGCTTATTTACCCATTATACTAAAGCGTGACGCGCCCATTAAGAGCGGTACAAAAGGACGCGACCATTTAATGCGGCCAATTTGACCGGATATCTGGGAAATAGCTGCTCAAGGAAACGTAGACAAATTTTCTTTATCTTTATTCGGTGGGGGCATTGAGATATATACACGAATAACTCGTCATGTACCATATACCTGCAGTGTTACTAAATAGGCGCGGGGAATAACGGAACTAGTAGCATCAAAGGTTGAAAAGGGTGTGATAGTGATTGTGATGGTTGCCATACACCTGCATTTGGAATTTTAGGGTAACGGCCACAATATCGAGGTTGTGCGTGATAGAATTATCATAACAGCACAACTTGCTGGTCTATCTGCAGATATACATGATGTTGTTTTATTATTGCAATAACTTATACATGTCGAGTGTTGTTTGTGAGAATTCAAGTGATATTTATTATCCGCGCTTAGAGAACGAGGTACGATGGTTATAAGTCGGGGTCTTCGCATATATCAAGACATACGGAAAGTTTCCAATAATGATAGCTTCGTATGCACAATGTACCTGCAAAGAGACGTCGTCATCTCTAGGGCTGTACTACCATGAAACTTTACATGTTAACCCTAACCTAGTATGCCGCTACCCGCACCGCCGAGTCTCAAGTATAGACATGACATATATACAGATGTACCAGTTTCGTATGAAACTCAGCTCTTCGGGCTATAGCGAGCAAACTCATGATTTTGAAGATTGCGAAATAAAAGAACGAGAAGCCACAACAAGAACTCCAAGAAGTCCTTGGAAGTTTTGTGTTCTCTTCGTTCCGTGTTCTGAGCCCGCAATAAGCCTGCTGTGTAGTGACTCTTTTTGTTCTCTCGTAAACTTGTAACTATTATTTCTTTTTCCTAGGCTATGGAAAAGAGTAGGGATCTAGGTTTTGAGAAGTATAGAAATGGAACAAGAGAGAAAAGAGAAGCAAAAGTAAGGGAAATAAAGAGATTAGGGGACCCAGGCATCACCCCTGGACGTTTGGTATGGAAAGAATCGAAGGAAAAGGAACAAAGAACCCAGTCTGGAGGAAATATAGAAAGCTTCCTCAGAATCATTGTGGAAGACTGGGGTTAACTGTGCCTAGTTTGTTTTGGATTTTAACTACTGTGTAGTAGTAGTATCAGTGTTGGCCAACTAAATATGGTCCTTGGTACTATTACTAGTAGTAACGCTAGAAATTGAAAAAGGAGAGGAAATATGAAGTATGTGAGAAAGGCTCTGCCGTGGAACCAGCCCGGAAAACGAGAGTGGGATATTGCAGGGGATACAAGCCTTTAGTCATGAGGGAGTAGGAAAATTGAAGACGCCTGCGCACTTCGTACTTGGTAGAGACAACAAAAACAAAAAATGGAGTACGGCAAGAATAGAGCCTTTAGTACCCAGTTAACGAGCTCTAAACCCATGATATTAAGGACTCATAAAATAAGGCCGACTTCAATGTCCTTGTGAGCCCGGGCAAATGGAGATACAAGAAGTAGATCGACCTAGGCTCACGGTAGAGATATCATCTCTTCCGAATACACCTAACACCAAACCTAACACTAACACCGAGCTTTAGCAGGGCATGGCCAAAACTGAAGCTTGGGTTTAAGCATGACTCCAAGGTTGAGAATTTGCTACTTTATGCCTAGGCCATAGCATGCATGGCTACACTGCAAGGCTAGGAGAATGCCGGCAGTTATACACAACCAAGGCTGGACATGGACAGTACGATAAGGTAAAACATTAGGCCCCAGACTCCTAAGCACAGGGTTCAAAAACTGAGCATAAACCAAACCACAAACAGCACCAGCCATGCTTATCAAGTGCATAATTCACTGGGGATCAAGCCTCTGTGCTAGCCTCTACCAAGTGCTATGCTTTCTAAGGGGGCCTAATCCGATGATTAACAAGCAATATCTGGTCTGGGACTTTTTTGTTTTCTCATACAAGCCCACAAACTCGGATGCAGCACGCCAAAGCCAACGACCCAACAATATGAAGCTCGCTCTAGACAAGACAGAGTGGGAAGTTGGAGCTTGAAAAAAAAAAAAAAAACCGCAAGTAAAAGAAAATAAGTGTCAAAGCTCTGGTGTCGTGTATTTTCTGTTTCATCGCTTCTTGCAACTTGATACACGTTGTCTAAGTAAGCAAGTATGTGCCAAGTTCTTTCTATCTCCTCACTAGGAGCTGCTAAATTTGGCGACGGCCCTCTGAACGACAAACGAAAGAGCACTACGAAGAGGTCAGTGAGAAATAAGGGGGTGGCATTAATAAACAGGAGCCCCGAGCTCGAGACGCTTCAAACGAAAAGAGAGGAAATGCACAAGACAGTAACGAGAAAGTTGAAAAAGGATCGAACTGAGCTTTCAGACGAAAGCTGTCAATTTGGGCGCCGCTTGGGTAGATTAAGCGTCTCGATACGGTTAGAGGTCGATGGTATTGTTTCTGACGGAATATCTCCGGCTAAATATGGTCTACCGATACGGAATATATCGTATTGGAAAGTAGTTAGATAAACCTTCACTCTCAGGTACTTTAATAGATTGCTTCACTCTTAGGTGCTTTAATAGATTGTTCTGTTCCGATATATGTTTGAGTGTTCCCATAGTTTCTTGCTGGCTGGCGGGTAACCTAGTACTACTAGTCCGAAGCATACTTACTTGTAATCAAATTAGCGACCCTTTTCTTTTTCGTCGCTGTTTTCTCATTGCAAAGTTTGAGATTATAGGGAGCTTTTGGGGGGGCACATCTTCGGGGCACTGTTGCACTAAATTGCACTAGTGCTGTAGGGGCTTACAGAGGCTAAGCTAATTCGCCACTTTGCGCGTACTAACTAAGAATGGGAGGTTACACCATGGAAAAAGCTCTGTTTGCTTGAGGATTACAGGGCTTACGTGCCCTGTATTCGTACTCGAGGCCCTCTGGCAAAAATCCCCTGCGCCAAAAAAGAAAACCCAAAAGAAAAAAAGGAGTGGTGGGTGGTGATCTACTGTACTGCATGTTTGACAAGCAAGGCAGGACTCAAGCTCAGCAGGGAAGAGCCGCTGCTAATAGTTCAAAACAAGATCTGTCGTGTCGACCTGACACGATACAAATGGAAGTGAAGTCAACTGTAATAACTTCCTGTGATGGCCTATGTTACTGGTAGTAAAGCACAGAAAAACTGGCTATAGCCCATGCCAGTAAGTCAGACCCCTAGCTATCCTGATTTTGCCGCGTCGAATCTCCAGACTCCCCCCACTCTTGCTAATATCTGCATCGCCTGGTCCGTCCTTCTCCCCCAATATCCGTAACGCATGGATTCTTTTCTTTTCTTGCCTCCTCTCCTTTCCTCTTTTTTCTGCCTGTTTCGTCTTAGTAAGTCCATATCTCCACGGCCGAAAGAACAAAAGGGAGGTCGGGAAGGATGAATTTCTTTTTTTGCTTGCGGCGGCCAATGATATGCCAAGAGATCGGGTCTCTTCTTTTTTTCTCGGGGCAGTATCGAAAGAGAAAACAGGCAGAACAACCAGCCCACATGTATGGCCTTGCTGGGTTATTTCGGCTGGCAAAGATAAACTCGCCTAAACTGGTAAGTGGGCGATGGCGGCAAAACAACACGTTGTCCCCGAACCTTTGTGAGCAAGGCTGGTTCTTTCATGCCCATGTACTAGCAACACAACTCAAATGGCTTCAACTAATAGTGCTGTGCTTTTCTATGCTTTTTGACACAGCCACTGGTGAACTGACAGCAACCAGCACCCACCAATACTACGTCTGGCCCGACAAGTGCATCACGCTATATGGGCAGCACAGGGCACGCCTAATGCAAGTCAAATCAAAATCAGCCCGCCACCCCGGTGTCAAGGCGGCCTTGTGACTTAAATAACATAGCCCACGCTTCCACACTGTATATCTCATCTCCAGAATCATAATGGCTCATGCGTAGTTTCGTTTGTTGCCCTTGGAGGACAATAATAAAGCTCTAATCAAACTAGATCCCTCTGGGTAAGCAACAATGCGGCGGCGGCTTTTTTAACGTCTGAATTTGCCGTTTGCCCCTGCTCCTTGATTCCTCCAGGATTCCGGGACCCAAGCCGCTGGAGCCCTTTTTGTCCTTCTCTCTCACTCAATGCCACACCTATCTTTTGCTCTTTATTATATTAGACGTTACCGAAAAAACGTCCCTAGCAAATATTCAACAGGGTCAAAGCTCTTTCTTTCTTTTTTATTGCCCTCGGAGAAGCGGCTTAGGGAATAGCAGAGATACTTTATGTGCCCTATTCAGAGAGTTCTAGGTGCGCGCGTCTTGGCCAACTTCATTTTACGGCTCCGGCAAAACCAGGCCTTGTCAAAGCGTGGGTTGCTGGTGAGTATTGGGCAACTTTTCATATCCGCCAGTGCTACTACTACTACTACTGCTACTACTACTACTACTACTACTACTACTAGTACCACTACCAGTACAGTAGTACTACTAGCAGTGCCCGATTCTAAGATCAGTCTTCGGTCAGGCCTAGAAGCCTGTACTTTTCCCTGCCACCCAGAAAGTACCAATGAGTGGCTTTACTAGGCAGGGTTCCTCCAATTTCTCCAGTGGGCCTCACTAAGCTTGTTGTCGCCAAGCAAGTACCACTGCCTCGGTATGGTCTTTGTGTTTCGGCTCTTCATGCCGCTATGTATAACATAGTAGTAATATCCCCCTCCCCCATCTTCCCGACGGGGGCAGAGCAAACAAAAGAACCCAATGTTCTGGCTCCTGGCTCTGGTAACAGCATAAAAGTATACCAGACATTTGAGAGCAAAGGCCAGGTAAGGGCCCGTCTTCACCGGGTGGTGCTTCCGGTACTGGATGTCAAACACTAGGTTTTGCGAATCCAAGTGTACAGGCCTTTGTGGGTATGAAGGGCACCGGCGGAAAATACTGTATAAAAGTTACTACTACTAGTGCTAGTAGAACGCCGTGGCAAGAGAAAAGCCTAAGCGGGCGATATTCTAAAACAAAAAGACAGAGCTCGGTGAAGGGCCAAAGCCAATCCAAAAATAGGAGCCTTTGTGCGAGTTCTTTGCCTGCAACCTGTCAGGAGCCGCCTAAGACCCCCGAAGATGGGACAGAGGTTGCGTTCCATTTGTCAAAGACCTTTTTTGTACAAGTAATCAAACAAGACAAAAATCAATTTAGTGGTTCACGTATGTAGTAAAAAGGAAAAAAAAAAAAAAAAGAATAAGGCACAGGGCTTTCAACTGAAGCGCTCCGGCTGTTAGCCGAGATAAACGATTGTTTCGTCTTCGATTTTGTTCGACGGCAGATCCTGGTTAACACATGTACTATTTGTGTGGGAAAGCAGTGCAATGAGTACACGAAATACTACTACTCAAGCCACAGCGGGAGGGAAAAGGAGGCAAACGGGCAAATGCGGCAGATTGATTCCATAAGCTTCAACGCCGATCAAGCAGAAACGGGTGATTAAGCTGGAGGAATCAAATGACGGGGGGGTGAAAGAGAGCCGGCTCTTCTCATCCTGTGCAAAGTTGATACTGAACCTTGCGATATGTCGTCTACAGAACCCAACCAACTGGCCAAGGCCTGGAAACTTGGGGGGGGGGGAGAGAGAAATTCTTAATATAATAGATCAAGGCCAGGGACCGTTTGAGAAAAGAGAAAGGAAACACGAAAGATCAGACTGCGATCGGAAACAACAGTCCTCTCTCCAGGCCTTCTCTTCTTTTGGTTGGCCTTGGTCCCTTGTTGCTAGTATTTCTCGTGTTCTTATTTCTCATTCTCGAGTCCCTTACCGGGTTGCTTCTCTACTTTGTAAAGCAGTTCTGGCAAAGTTCTTCCTTTGATCTCGCAGGATGCGGATCGTCACGTCGGCTAATTGCAATGAGCCGCCAAACACAGTTCTTGTTCTCATTGTTTTGTTAGTTTTTGCTGGCAGTAGATGATAAATTTCATGACTTTATATTACTACATATCTTATTAGATCTTGGGTCGAATCCATTCCTTAGCATTGATTTGCCCGTTTTTCTCTCCGGTATTGCAAGTCTCAATAAGTGGTAGAACTCGTGTGATTTTGGCGATGGGTCAAAGGGCTTAGGGATATGAAGAAATCGCTTAAGTTTGGCTCTGCGTGGGGGTTTGCAGTGGAGGTAATATAGAAGTATACGGAAGCATACTCAACTTGCCTGTTATCGACAGTGCACATACGGCAAGGTGCTACTAATAGGAATCCCAAACGAAGGCGTAGTCAACGAACACAACGCTGCCCCCAGCACACTGTTTCATGATATTTTTTTGTCCAAGCCATGTCTTCTTCTCCTTTTCGTTATCCCTCTCGCTAGAGTTCTTTCTATTCCTTTGGGTCGTCTAAATATGAAAAAAGTACTAGCAGAAATGACCTGTTTTTGTTCACGCGCACATGCTGATTGCCCTTGGCTCACAGGACACGGAGGCCCAGTGCCGTGAAAACTCAGACGCTAAAGATTTGGTGGCCGGTGAGGCGTTGTACTTGCCCAAGAACCAGATTCCAAAAAACGGCAAGTCAGATATACGCCTATTTATGCAGTTTAACTAGAGCTGCCCATTAAACTCGACCCACTAACAGCGATCAGGCGGGCACGGTGCGTCCAAGGACCATAGTTTGTTTGCAGACTTGTATAGATTTTTATATCAACTATAGCGTCGCTGGGGATTTCGGCATAATCCTCGCCGTTGCCGCCGGCTGGGTCTTAGTAGGGGAAACATATGAGTTGATACTTTGTGCAAACTTATAATACTGAAATATTTTTGTTCCCGTATGCCGCGAATAAATGGCAATGTTTCCGTATAGCGGGTTGTGCACATAATGCAACGTGAAAATCCGGCCCATAAGACTGGACCTTTTGCCTCATTAGGGTTTTCTTTGCCCTAGTTGTTTTTTTTTTAAAATGCCTAGGAATGGGAGCAGTGATTGAGGACGCTGGGGCCTTTGAATCGATCGTTAATATATGGAGATTGCCTGAATCTGTGTACTTGTATCCCTAGCTCTATCTTTATAGGAAAAGGCCTTGCACTTGGTCAATATACCAGACTGTGTTTATGCAAACAGCAATACTACGGAGTACTTGCATGACTTCTTGGGTAAAAAGAAAATTTAAAAAAAAAAAAAAAAAGAATACAGCTGCAAGCACTGTAAATGGCCCACTTTAGCCCTGGTCAATTAAACACCCTGGTTGCTTGGGCATCTTTACAATTTAGCTCTCTGATTTGGCTGTCGACCCGTACGATAAGGGTTCTGCGGGTTGTCAAGCTATTTGCTAGAAACGCAGCCCCTCTGCGTCTTTTTTTCGGCAGATAAGATGGACGTAAGCTTAGAGAAAAGAAAACAGCCGCAACTATGGCATTTTTTTTTTAGTACTAGTAGTAGTAGTAGTAGTGTTATGGTTTCTTGTGTGAATCAGGCTCTGCGTAGGCTGCCGTTGGATCTATGAAAGATAAGACGGCGTATTTCGTTCTAGGCCTTTATTCTGTACACTGTAGTACTCCTCTACCACTTATTGGACCTCCTGCTGACACAAGGGTTTGCACTTTGAGTTTCTACCATGCACTTAGTCGTAAGCACAGTGACGTAACCGTCTCAGACTTTACTACGTCGCGCCGTGCAGCAACTCGCAACTCTGACGTATCTTATCTTGTTTTCGCAAGTTACAAGTACTACTACAAGTAATACTGCCATCCAAATAGTACATATTACTACTGACAGCCACGAAAACCAGTTGTTCTGGCTGCAACTATACTGCAGGCGCCGGAAGTCGTGTTCCGGTGCTAATGCAGGTACCGTGAAAATGCAACATGCGCTATAAGACAAGGGGAGGGGAGCTTGTTTTCTTTTCCTAATCGGGTTGAGCTGTGCGGCTTGGAGTGGGAATTTTCTTTTGGTTGGTTGGGACGAGTGATAAAAGCATATACTATAAGAAAAGCCGCCAATACAAGGTCTCTCTAAGTGGGGTTATCAGTAGAGTAAAATTCGGTATTCATTTGGAGATTTGAAGGTGCAAACAGAATCTGGGCCGAGATCGTGAGTTAATGCATGTGAGCCAGACGTAAGTATGTACCTAATAATGCAATACTACTTTATACAGCTTTTCGGGTCACTTTATTATCGTTAATCCAACAGGCAGCTTGCCTGCTGGGTGGAGCGAGAATTAAAACCGGCAATATTTAGACGACCGCTATCTCGCTGTCTTCTAGGGTACTCATAGTCGCCCGCCTCATCGCAAAGCTCATCCCTACCGTTCCTAATATTTGCGGTTGTTATTTCATCTTTTTTTTTATCTGTCTGAACAAGTAAAAGGATTGGTTCGATGTCTTTCTAGCGCAGCCATTCCCTGCACGACACGTAGTCATGCAGCTCCGACGTGTATAACGACCATCTAGAACTCAAAGTATACCAAAAAGAGTTTTTCAAAGCTGGCCTGCGGGGCAAAAAGGCGGTGAGCAGTGAATAAGGAAAATAAAAACAACAACAACAACACCATGCACGAATTGTGAGCGCAAGTGTAATTTTTGATCTTCACTTTTTGTCTTATGTGTCTTTTCCCGTTTTTATCATCCCGTTCTGTGGAGTTGTGCACATCTTTTAGGTCGACAATGGGAATAAGTCGGTAGGTTGCCGCAAAGGCGGTGACGCCTATGCCAACTTATTGCCTTTACTATTAAGACTGCTGCAAAGGCGGTAAGCTGCAATGGTGGGCTGGCCAGATTTTGACGCCTTACATCGGCCGCTGCCGGATATACTACCAGTAGTACTACGACTAAGTAGTAGTTACAGGAAATAATGCAACAGGATATTTCACATATCATAATAGACCGTCAACATGCATCTGCTGTCTATACTAATGCACGATGCCACCTGCTAACTAATAAATATGTAGTCAACAGTCGCCTCCTAAATCCCCCTAGGCTCGGCCTCTTTATAGGCTCATCAGCTCACATTACTGCTGTTCAGATCACCTTTTTTTGTCTATCTGGAGAAAGAAAACTCAGAAACGAAGCCTAGGCTAAGTTGAGCTAAACTCAACCGGCTCTAGGACATCGGCTCGGCCTATCCTCCTGGATTGAGAATATGCGCTGCACTGCACTGCGATACGAGTGTGCTTGCTGCTAGTGCCAGTTATGTACTGGTGCTGTGATAACAGTAGCGTCTGCATCTGTAACTGCGCCTGCGGCCATTATATTGTAAGGCTCGAATAGGTAAGGATAGCCTCGGGCTTCTTATCATGGGTAGAAATCATAAAATTATGAACTATAGTAAACAGAGATTTTCTGTGTCATGATATGCCATGGCTACATTCTGGGTTACGGCAAGTGGAGATGTTTTTGGTTCTCATCAGATGAAAACTGAGGCTTTAGAGAGCCTTATATCGTCTGGATTATATATGGCCGCCACAGGCCATACAAGGACTCATTTTGCAATTCATAGTACGATTCGTGCTGTAAAATTCTCTCAAGGCGAAAGCGTCATTCGCATCTCCTAATATCTGCACCACTCCTACTAGTAGCAGTACTACAATACATTTCTTGGTATCAACTTTCATCATTTCAACGTAGTATTATTATTATTATTATTTTCTGCGCTGTCATATTGCACCAGGCCTTTAGTCGGACTCGTACCACGTAATCGACATTTCAGGCCCTGGGTCGCTTTATAGATCAGTCGAAGGGAATATCCTCAACGTCATAACTTTAGAGACTATAGATTCAGAGAGAAACTCTTTCACTAGATAGTTTGTAGATACAGCTTCGTACGATCAAGTTACTGTAGCAGATGTAATGCTTCGTTGTGGTACCGAAGCCAAGTACACATGTAAATAGAAACCCAAATTGCTTTTTATTCTCAATTTGCCGCTGCAGGCGTAAAAAGGTCACAAGCAGAGCTGAACCTAAGTAAGTCGGCTCTCTCGGACTTTGTGAGAAATGTTCCCTGCATATCAGTGTCTTCTAACAAGCTGCATAGTGACATCAGTTACTACGACCTAGAAACTGTTTTGGATGCTTGTTGAGTCTAATGTTTTAGATGTGCTGGCAGCAAGAGTCAGTTAGACAAACAAATTATGATATTAGTACTCAAATGGAAAAGTGAGAATATTGCAATTATCTTATCTTCTAGATGCCTAGTAAAGCTAACAGCTTCATGAAAACTTCGAATCTGGGGACAAGGGACGGACGTTGCTTCGCATTATAAGTAAGCGTGTACCGAGCACCACGTATACGTTAACTAGTGGTGCATATCAGCAATCTTCGTCCCTCTGCTTCCTTCTGTAATGTGGATGATGCACCTACTTATGCATCTGACACGATCCTACTGGAAAATCAATGCTTCCAGGTCATAATGGCACAGCTACTGGCTAGGTTATAGCAGTAGGCCTAAATAACACTAACATTGTCAACTGTAATAGTAATTTGGAATATTGGGGATTATATACATGTGCAGATATCGTACTTAGCCTAGTTCCTGTTGTCTGACGCTCTGCAAAGATTACCGTGCCAGATGTCTGCGATCCTACATTACGACATAAACATTGAAATCAAATATCCATGATACCTACACGTGAGCCTAAGGGATTGAGAAGCAGCGCCTAAACACATAA
This sequence comes from Thielaviopsis musarum, assembly GCA_001513885.1. Lineage (NCBI taxonomy): Eukaryota > Fungi > Ascomycota > Sordariomycetes > Microascales > Ceratocystidaceae > Thielaviopsis > Thielaviopsis musarum. The sequence continues at coordinate 81,290 of LKBB01000079.1, forward strand.
CCGATTAAACTAGATGGAAAACGCTCCTGAGTGGTTCATGCTCAATTACTGCATATTGCGTCTTGTGTCGGACTTTGTTCCGTCTCTATGCCTGACATATGCATGTAGGGTTTGTAAACTACAAATATTAAAGGCCAACCTTCCACTAGGTCAATTTAGCAGTAGAAAACAGGAGCAGAGACATTATCCACAAACAAGAGCTAGCGTGCAGAAATGGTAGCGCGTGTCTTAGTTTGCTCAGGCGCCAATATTAACCCTGGAAATACGCTTTTGTCTTCCACGGCGTTAGAAACCAAAAGTTCGTTTCCATCAGTTGTAATCAAGATAGCACGCCCACTTTAACTGAATAAACAAACACAGGGGGAAAACAGTGATTCTACTGAAATTTGTTAATGGTGTAAATAATGGACGGTCATCTTCACAGTGAAACAAGTATTCTCTTTATATGATAGTAAAGGCTCCTGTACTCTACTAAAGGCTCTGTCTCAGAGCGGAGATATTGACTTCGGAACAATATTGACTTTTAGTCGCCCCTGAGAGATATAGGATTTCCAAGATGACAAGAACGGTAGAAAGACATTACTGTAACGTCCGATATTGAGCAGACAACAGCCGCTGTCAAAGTCAGTTTCTAAGCATAATTATTGGGTGAATATATAAAACGAACTTTGTAATATGAGACGCTGTAAATCACGAGGTTCTTCATAGTACATTATTGGCCGTTCACTTGCTATGTAACCCTAGCTTATGACTTACACAAGTTATTAGTGGCTTTAACAACGCCCTAGATATGGCTGCATAATCTGAAATGAGCAAGGAATACTACAGCGGTCCCGATTCTACGTCCAGAAATCAAGAGAGGCAGCAAGGCAACGCTGTGGCTTGCATACAATGCGCCTTCAAGAGTAAAGCAAGCGGAATACAACAGAACAAATCTTGATACTTGCTACAATGCAGTATCCCGCTGTAACGCTGCAGCCATGCCGCATTTTTGCAGCCTATTTAAAGTGCCGGTAAATAATATGCATGCGATTTTGATCCTCTGCCATGCCTACACCGACAAATTTAGGAGGCTCAAAAGAAAACAAAAAATAAACCCCACGCTTCCTCTATGCAGTGACAGGGCAAGACTTTGAATCCTAGGACAAAGAAGGAAAGCTATATTAAATACCAGAGCAAAGCGGAAATTATAATTTTATTTTTTTTCGAGAGAGATAACTAGCAAAAAGAAAAAGAAATCTAAACACAAACGACGTGTGGCTGGGGTTCCGAAACCGTGCCAATAATCTAGTCAACATCCCGCGTCTTTGGGTGAACGCCGTGGCCGGATCAGTAGATTGTCCGTGTCTTGGGGTTGCTTTGGCTTTTCATCTGCGTTGGGACTTCTTTTTTATTCGTCTTTCGGTCGTGAAATGCTGCGTTATGTAACTACTGTGTAGCAAATGATGTTACGCTACACTAGTTCTGTAGCCTAATCATTTTTTTTCTGGTACAAACAGTAAATGATAGCCTATATAGACAAGGCTATAAACACGGTCCAGTTAGAGTGTAACTATTCTTAAGCCACAATTAGGTGCAAAAACCTATCCAGAGACTAGTCCGTTCACCAACGCGTCACAGAAATACGGGAGAAACGAATCAAGCAGCTATGCAAGAAGAAACAGAAGCACCAAAAGAACAAATTAGTGGGTACCAACTAGCAAAATCCTAACAAGGTTATGCGGCGTTAGACTGGCGTTTCTGTTCTGGCTCTGTCTGCCCAGAGCATCTGGAACCCCAAAAAAAAAAAAAAAAAAGGAAAGACGCTTGGGCGGTTTTCAGGTTGGTATTGTGGTTGTTTTTGGGTCGGTGAAAAAAAAGCTCGAGCCAGCGCGGCGTGCACGAAGAAAAGAAGAAAAAAAAAAGAAAAAAGAAAAAAGAAAGAAAAGAAAAGAAAAAAAAAGAAGGAGAAGGGAATAGGAATTTCTATGATTTACTTCATGTGTTGCTTTGGTGGTTTAATTCCCAGTATTGTTCAACTTACCTTTCGCCCTAACCTTGCTCTGGGAAAGATGAGAGAGATGTCCACAAAGTCAAGAGCAAGACACAATCGGTCCTGTCGGGCAGGAAACTGGAGCAAAGGCTAGTGAAGTGCCACCAACTACCAATTTCGCCATATCCGCCACGAGAGGATTACCCCCTACTAGAAGCAAACAGTTTCTTTCCCGTCAAAGTAGATGATCCTAGCTTACAACTGAATGCTCAAGAATGGAAAACATAGAGACAGGACAGAAAGAGTAAAGAGCAGCAGCAAAATGGAGGGAAAATGGCGTGGATCACGGGTTGTTCGACGGTGGTGCAAAAGGGAAAACATGGTCTAAGAGCTATGCAAAAGTCTGTGAATATGAGGCTCGGAAATAATTAAGGTGGGCCCATGTGCGAGTCTAACTTAGTAAAGCTCCGCTTGTGAGATTGATGGCCGGCAAAACATACTAAAACGCAACCGCACTGGGCATAATGTGGGTTATGGGCGTTGTAGATGGCGAACTAAGAAGTGCATTTTCCTCCCCCTTTTTTAGGACATTGGTGATTCTTTTATGTAGAAGAGTGTGACCAAGTACCGTTTTGGAAGCTTCTAGACGCAGCATTTTGTTCCATAACTATTCTTAATAAAAATTAAAAAAAAAAAATAATAAAAAATAAAAAATAAAAAATAAAAAAAAGACTGAGAATCAGGCGTCCACTTAACAACGCCCTTTTCAGCCTCACCCATGGAATCACCGCTTTAACTGCACCGGTGAACCAGGAAGTCATATTTCCGTTTCCTTTTCTCGCTTCTTTCTCAGACGCCAATAACGCCACGCTGGGGTTAGCAAGATAGTATACAGAAAAGGGAAACCTCTCTGACGGCGTGATACACAAAGGCCGACAGGGCAGGTGATTACCTTTTTTTTTTCGTCATTTATGAGTTCCTAGTGGTGCAAGTTTGTGATGCACCAGTGCACCATGGCTGGATGCGCATACATGAGTGGTTGTGTCTTTATAAGGTGTGAAAGTATGTGGGTGATTGGGCTTGACAAGTCGGTTGCCCTGAGGTGGCGTTGGGAAATAGTGATTGGGTTGCTACTACTATTAGAAAGAAGAAGAAAAAAAAATCATGTTTTGTGCCTGGTTGAGTTGTGAGTTTTCACCAAAATATGATGCTTTGCCAATCTTGGATGCAACGCACAGAAGCTGATATAAAACCACATCATCTTCAGCTGAATTCCATTGTCTTACATGAATATGGCAGAAGTAGGTTTCTACGCATCGAATTTTGTACCCTTTACCATGCCAAACCAAATGTTAACTACTACATTACAATTGCAGCTTCAAGTGAGTAATCATAAATGAACCAGCAGTTACAGAGTCATATCCGCCCTATGTACTGCCTTTATACGGCTATTGCTTACGAGTGTGCGCCATTTTATCAAAAACAAAAACACAGCCAAGTGAACTACAAATATCAGCCTTCTCAGTCCCTTTCTATATGGCTCTTTTGAGGCTGTAGCTTTGTGATAGGAAAGTTGTCTTGTCTTAGTCAGAGCAAGAACTTTTTAGGTCAAGGTCAAACATGTATATGAAAAAGGGGCTCAAAATAAAGTGAAGCTGGAATACAAGCCAGGGGCGGGAGACAAGACGAGAAGCTTGCCTAAGGTTGCTACATTTTGTGTTGCTGAGTTGTCCTAGCTTGATAATATATCTTTTTTTCTAATGTGTCTTGTGTCGTTCGATTCTCTATTCTACCGTGTAGTGTCTTGTGTCGTTGGCAAAAGTCGTACAAGAACGGAAGAACATGGCAAATTCTGGGTGGATTTTTATAACGGCAAGATTGACTTGCAGCGCGGTTTACAGGCCGATTTAGATACAAAATGTGCTTGGGCATTAAGAAACCCGAACCAAGTAAGTCCCTCTCGTCTATTCAATAATCAAAACCACGCATGAATGCAGCTATGTTATAGAATCAACAAATATGACATTCAGCCGTGATTCGGGCTAAGCGGTCTTTGTGAGACAGCGAGCCACTACAAGAAAAAGATGGCAGAACAACGGCATTATTCTAGAACAAGGTTCAATCACATCACAACCTTGAAAGCCCACCCACTCCCGCATGATTCCGGGCTATGGCGCTGTGATAGAAGCAGAGGGGGCTGTTTCCAAAGTGACACAAAAAAGCTCAAAAATACATGGCTGGAAATACTTAAAGGAAGGTAAGAAGATTGAGAAACAGGGAAAGATGAAGCGAGCCAAGATTTGATGCAGTGCGTAGCTTTCCCTACAGAATGGGTGATGCAGTTGATGGTTTCTAAGAAACAACACGTGAATAAATAGGTGCAGGGGCCTGGAAGTGATTTGTTATGGAAGACAGATGCGAACCGGATCGGCTCAGAGCGGAGCGGCCAAGCAGACTCCAATTCTCTTCTTCTTCTTCTTCTTCTTCTTCTTCTTCTTCCTCTTCTAATGTTTTCTCTTTCTATAATGGCCAATAAATCAGTCATATTACAGAGGACCCATCGCAGCGGTATGGGCGCCACTCTGATGTGACCTGCAATATCTTTGTCTTGCTCTTGCAAGAAGCTTTTTTTATAGAGCTTTTTCCTAGATGACCCCCAAGACGGTCCCGTTTCTCATGTCGCATTCTGGAACTTGCTGGTGTCTTCTTGGTCTGACATAAAGAAATGGCCAAGAAGCATAGCCCGTCCAGCTGAAGATGTGATTCAGGCGCTTGTAATCGTGCTTGAATAATGCGGTAAATCCTTCTTGTTATTGTTCTTGGTGCGACTAGCCGCGGGTTGTCTTGCGATGAACCACGTCTATTAATTTATCACGTCGGGGTTGGCGGGTTAATCTAGGAGAATAGCATAGAGACATAGCTAGAGACACGCGGTGTTATTGATATCAAAGAGGGTAAGCTGTGACTTATGTAATTCGTGGAACTTTGGCTTTCAGTATATGTGCGAGGCAGTCGAGATAACCCCTACTTGTTTGATTCTTTCTGTTCAGGCAAAATAGCAAAACACAGTTGCACGCTCATTTTGGCAATGGCAATGAGATGCTACTCTGTACGATGTAGAAACTCTGTATACAACATGGTGCTGTTTTATTCTCTTTTCCTCGGGCCAGCCTTCATCACAAACTGGCAGTAAACGAACGAGTTGCACCCAGCTATTTGGATAGAATAAGAGGGGGCCGATAATCCCACGGATCAAACTCCTATCCACAGCCAACTTGCAGGCCATGTGTTTCCAGCCACGAGAGCTCAATGAAATATAAGCTTAGGCCACATCGGGACTGCTTGAATGGCAAGTCCGACAGACAGCAAAAGTTGTTTCTCAGCTTGTAGAGTTTCCTGCGAACAATATGAAGAGAAACCCCACTTTCATACCCTAATCCATGTGCGCACATGACAGGATCTAGAAAGAACAAAATTTCTTTTTTGCATCCTTCTTCGCTACATTCAGCGTCCGGGAGCCGGTCGGCAGATATCCGACTGCAGTTTCATCAATACTACTGGAGTTTTTGGCCGCAGGAACAGCAACTTAGTTTGGTCTCCTCGCCCTATACCCCCTATTCTCGTTCTCGGCTTGCAGGAAGAAGAACCAAAGTACAAGTAGAAAACCGCGGACGCGGACCGGGGCCGGGGAAGTTGGGTAGTGTGGGACTCAGTAACCTTTGCGTTACAAGTTTGCATGGTTTCGAACAGGTCGTGCTTTCTTTTTTTTTTTGTTAACCGAATCCGGTATTTATAGTGTTAGTACTACTAGTAGTCAGTGGATATTAAAAGCTTTGTTTGAGCGCGTTCCAGAAGAAGGACAAAGAAAAAGTAAAGCTTCCAAGCGGTTTCAAGGATGGTCCATTTAGGGAGGCGTAGAAGGTTTAGCAGCGTGGTACAGAAGGGGTAGGAGACGGCTTGTCTAACTTGCGGGATTAGCATGGAAAATAACTACATGGCAAGAATAGCATACAAACATGTTCTCGCCTGCAGAATCGGTCTCCTCGTTTCTAGGCATCAACGGAAGAGTCACCGAAGAAGCAAATGGAGGGTTTTAGTTGTCTCAATGTATCTTGTCTCCAGCAAAGGATGGGCGAATGCATGTATGCACGCAAAGACCACTAGGCAATAATTATTTATTCAAGAGAAAAAATGAGGCTTACATTAATATGCAAACAGAACGAGTGCTCAGCTCTCGGTGGCATCCAGAGTGCATCTAAATTAGTACTGCTACAAGTATATCTAGAGAAAAAGGGCAAACAAATCTTTTAAGCCTCACCGAGCCAAGGTACTGCCAACTTGACTGTCAATTCCAGAGGCATGCAATGTCTAATTAAAACGCTTTGATGGAGGCAGCTTGTATCGAGATTGCTCTTTGTTCTTGGACCAGCCACGGCTGTGACCAGACAACGCCAGTACATACAACGACCAAGTTATACCTTCAAAGGGGTGTTTGTGCTGCGGAAAACGAAAAGGCTGAAGTGTAGATCCGGCAACGGTAAACGTGATGTGAAGCAAAATCCACCACACAATCATAGTTCTTGGTTGAGATAAGACAAAGAGTAGAAACAGGATTTCAAGAAAAGAAAAAAGGAGCAAGACGTATCGATCTCATCGAGGCTTGAATACAGGAAAGAAAATGTAACTCAAGGAGGCCGTGAACGTTGTGCGAGTTCCTGACAATAAAAAAATAAACCTTGGCTTAGTTCTAGGATACGCTGTACTATGGAGTTACAGGAACACCAAGTTAAGCCTTGTGTGCCGGCGGAGTGATGAAGTCAGTACATACTTACATGTTACAAAAGATTACACAAGACTTTACTTCAGAGGACGCCGTATAAGTCCGTCGTCGTGATGCCAGTACAGGGCTAGGGACAATAACTTGTCGCCAGACATGGTTAGTAATAAAGATAAATCAAAGGGTTGCTGCAAGGCAGATCACATCTGGCCTCTTCACATCACATCTGTCGTGGGTTTCTTGGGCCTAAAAGTTTTCTCGGGTCTTTTCCTGTCTCTCCCCCCAAGGCCGGGCTGGACAAAACAAGGTTCTCGCCCAGTGGCCATGTTTGTTTGAAGGCCTTGTATGAGGAGAGGGAAAAGAAGAAGAAAAAAAAAAAAAGAGGCAGGATAGGACTTGACCGGCGTGGGGTTTAAGCTTTAGCTCTGCATTTTCTTCTCATTTTCTTGCAGGGGAAGGATATTACGGAATGGAATTGAATAGACAAGGCTAGGGTTCTTGGTTCTGTCCTGCTTGGAAAGGCTCATGTGCCGATGAGTTGCATAACGGCCCTGCATTAGGCGCAATTCCACTCTGGATAACTAGGCCTCTTGTACCCAGTCTTATCTCCATCGGCACCTCCATAGAGTTATTAAGGAGCGAGAAGACAGGAAGCAAAAAGAAGACTTTGCTATGTTCTATATTCTTCTACAGAATGCAGTTCAGAAAGAAGAAGCCACCCGATCATCGGCTCCTTTTTGTGGTTTTCTTCTTGCGAAGGGAGGGCAGAGTAATAGAGGCCTGTGCACTTTAACGCTGTCTGTCTGGTTCTGCGCTGGAAAAGAAAAAGATTATTCATCTGGCCGTGGCCGGCAGATTGTCATCGAAAACGACTTTGTATCTGGGGTTCGTTGAATTTTGTGCTTCATCTAGGAGAAAGAGTAATTCCAAGGACCTACTTACTTAAGTACTTAAGTAAATAGCGCCTGTGTAGTATATAACGAACAAGTAGCTCTACTCATAAATAATTATTGCCATTGATACTGGCCCTAGGCCTCATGGACTTGTTTTACGACCTGTTTTACGATCCACGTGGTACATACGAATAGGCATTTCTCCTTGGTAGGTCAAACTCTACTTGTACGCGGCCGACTTGCTTAATTGCCAGGTCTGCACTCGCTGGCTCTACCAGCATTAACAATAGCGCCGCTGTTGCCGTTGTTCCACTCTGCATAGCTCATTGCACTGTCCCTTTGCTTTCGCCAAACCCCAACCCAGACTTTGCATGCTCTAAATAGCCTTTACTTGCAGGGTCCTTTTTCAACCTCTTTCTTTCGTTAAGTTTGTTTTTTTTTTCTTTCTTTCCTGTGCCTTTCTGGGGTCCGTGCTCTTTTTCCCTTCTTATTGGTAGAAAGCCCAGATTGGCGGTCCTGATTTCTCTTTGCATTTCCCTCTAGCGAAGTGGGATTCTGGGCATTTTTGTTTGGGGGGGCCTCTAAAACGACGATGTGCTCAGGGCCTTGCCAGCCCCTTGGGTTAGGGTACCTCAGGCCTTGTCGTGGGCCTCCAAAAAAAAAAAAAAAAAAAAAAAAAAACCGTGTCACTGGGACGAAGGGGTACACGCCGTGTAAATCCTTGGCTGCGTGTAAGTACTTAAGTAAGTATACTACTATACTAGCACTGCTTTTCTACCAATCCTGTTTAATGGCTATGCAAAAAAGGCACGTATGTGTACTTGGTATTTGGTAGCCGTCGTATTCGATTCCATCGCCGTACAAAGTTGGTTAGCTCGTGTTTGATTTACCGGCAAGCAATAGATGGGAGAAACGGCGATGAAGGTGAAGAACAAACGCCTGGCCTGGTGTACGGGCCATTGAAAATGAGGCTCGGGTCTGTACTTGTGGTCCTATAGTGGTCTCGGTATATGATGGCAGGCCCCGTAGAAGAGAAAGACGCCCTGGCTCTGAGGTACGACCAGAGGCTCCAAAGCTGCGTGTGAAATCATCTCACTATGGGCCGCCCTAGAGTGAATACAAGAGAAATAAGAACATGTGGCAGGGCCTTTCTGGCTCATAGAGTAAAGAACATCCCGATTAATAAGTAACGTCGCATAAAAAGGGAAGAGAAAACAGCAGATTTCTACTTTGTAAATAACAAAATCTAGCAACTCTTCTAACATTTGATGGCAAAATGACACTGTGCCAGGCAAGATTCCTCTACAATATGGCTGGTCCTAGACGAACTCCAAACAAGTCATGTTTCCCACAGCGATATGGTGTCTACAAGAAGCAGGTATTATTAGAATTAGCAGGATAGTGGACATGAGTACAGGTTGTGTATCAAAACCGACGTGGGTTTGGAGTTTGTTCTTCTTGTTCGGTGGATTTTTCTCTCTCAACTAGGATAAGATGGGTTGACAAGGGCCAACTTTCCACTAACTGCGCCGTCAGTCGCAAAGAAGGATAGAACAAAGCAAAACTGCAAGGATGTGGTTTTCCGTCGTTGTTCTTCTTTGGGCTCTGCCCCTTTTTTAGGTTTCTGAGAATTGTGTTAATAGCAATCAAAGTTGCCATAAAACATGCACCACTTGAAGTTTTTGCGGAGCAGTGTTGGAACTGGAGCCCATCTAAAATAATCTTGGAACGTGGGATAGAGTATTGATTCTTTGTGGGATTTTGTTGTACCTAAGTTTGTAGTGGTGTTAGTCGCTCATCGTAGGGTTAGTATTTTGTCTCAGGGTTACACATACCACCGCCACTTAAAGTACAAAACAAGATCAAGAGCTTCTTCATTCAAAATAGTGTGATTTGCTGGCCGTTAACAAAGAGAATTGCCGCATCGAATTGCATCAAGTAAAACAGTTCACTTCGTGCCGCAGACGCATGCAGAAAGTATGGTACACTGATGCTCACATACATACTACATAGGTACATGTACCCGTCACAGCTGAGCGTGTTGTTATCTTTCTTGGTTTCTTTTTGTTGCTTAGTTTTCTTCTCAAAGTAATGGCTGGATAACGGAAATCATCCTCGGTGTAATTGCTTTTTTTTTTCCTGCATACTTACTTGAGTACTTATAATATAGCTTTTCAGCCTAACCAGCAACAGCAATACATAAAACTTAAGCTTGTTGTGGCCACGGAGCTCATGTTTGTTAGTGTAGTGTTTACAGATTCTTCACATTTGTATTTGGATATTATGTTTTCCATTCTAGGTAGATCAAGTATCTGACCACGGTGTAAGTGAGCGTACCGTGGTTGCATGCCGACCTGCCGTCGTCTTATAAAGGGAAGAAGCTAGATTTGTAAGGGAGAGATAGCAACGCCTTGGTGGGAACAAAAACAGGCCAACAGAATGGCCAAGGGTAGAGTAAGAGAAAATAGATCGGACAAGGGAAATAGGGAATAGGGTTGGAGAGCAATATCTAGGAACGAGCCAGCCGTCGGTATCAATGCGGTTCAGAGCGTATAGACGGAGCAAGTGCCGGGTTTGTACTTTGCTGGTAGTTGAACTCTTGTAAAAGAGCATAAGAAAAAAAAAACACAACTGTGGGATATACTGCAAAAGAGAAAGACAAAAAGCGATTATAAGTAATAGTGATGGTAACAACCCAAAGCACGGGTAAAGAAAGTCAAAGTGAAGAAAGGCGAAGAAATCAAGCCTACCTATTAACATAATGGAAGGGAGGGGGGGGGGTGTAGAAAGTAAAAACGAAGGTTGAAGCTCAATCTTTTCTTTCCTCCCTATAAAGACAATAAAGACACACCTGGGTACCTGTAAATTTACGAGAGAAGAAAAAGAAAATACAGTGACTTTGTACTGAGATTTATTGCTGTATTTTACCTACTCGAATAAGCTATTTTTTTTTTCTTTAACCAGTACTACCAAAAGAAATAAATTGTTGGATTTAATTGTAAAGGAGAGCTAGCAAGTACATGTGCTACTACCAGCATTTTCAGAATTGCCCTAAAGTTAAATCAGATATAATAGAGAGTCTTCCCGCTCTCCATTCTCGATTTCACTTTGGCTCCAAATCTTCATACCTTCTCATCCAGCTTTGCTTCTCCAGCTTTCTTTTACATTAGAGATTCTTTTTTTTTTTTTGCCTTTCTTGATCTTGTTCCTTTCTTAGAGACTTCATTACATTTGCTTGTTTTTTTTTATATTCTTTTTTATTCCTCATCTATCGCTTTCTACACGTACCGGCTCCACCAGCTTCTTAATATTGTTCCTCCATCCCCACGTCTATTATCTACATTTCATACCACTACACTACGTTCTCCATACTACAACCTTGGATGTGCACCAGCTAGACTTACATTTGCTGCACTTGTCCACTTATATACACATACCCACGCATATCGACTTAGACCCGCATCTTACATCCATCTACCGGACGACAACTACCTGCTAGGTGCTAAGCAACCCACTCTACCAAACATCATCCCATCTAAGCTGCTCTGTGCTGCTTCTGCTTCTGCTTGGCGTTCCTTCCATTCGCTATCTTCATCTGGCCTTGTCCCCTCCTACTGCCTTACTGCGCACTATAGAAGGGCCTGTGACTCCAGCTATCCGTTGACCGATCTGTTTTTCGTTTCTTTTCCACACACACGCACATAACTTTTTTTTTTTTGGTTTTCTTGACATACGCGCACAAGTTCTCGAGACTCCTCGATACACATCTTTTGTAAGCATCCTCTTCTTGGTATCAACTTCTATCCTCCAACTTGGGTTTGATGTCACGCGAGCAACATGGATGAATCCATGGACATTTCCGGATCTGGTTCATGCAGAGACGGACAGAGCCTGCCGGTCTGCTCATGAATCCAGCTCTTCTGTTCGCCTCGTGTCACATCAACAAGTTGGACGACAGAGTTTGGTCGTTCTATCTCGACATTTGAAATTTGACACAAAGACTAACAAAGCAATCTAGACAACACAACGCACACACATTCGTACACACATAGACTCGCCGTCTTTATATTTCACACAAAATGGCCGTCCACGAGTCTGCGAATCCCTTTGCTCCCATGGGTCGTGGGGCCTATGACACAACCGGTGTCCCCAAGCCTCCCCCGCCGCCGCCGAAATAAACCAGCCGTCCTCCGAACTCACCCGGAGACCCAGGGAACAGGGCCTTGACGGTCTTGTTTTTTAGAATCTTCTCTTGCGAGAGAATTCTGACGGGACTGCCGTCTTCAGTCTGCCAACAAAAAAAACCCACTCTACTCAAAAAAAAACGAAACAAAAGACGCACTAGACCAAGCGGCCAACAAATTTTCAGCATTCCTTGTCCTTTTTTGCGTCTTCTACAGGGCTTGTTTGCTTCTCTACGACGAAAAAAAAAAGACAGCTCAACCAGCGGCCGATTTTCAAGGATTAACAGCACAAGAACACGAGAAAAAAGGAACTTATTTTCTTTCTTTTCTTTTAGCAAGATTCGGTTTCACGATAATTCTGTGAGTGGAAAGGTTTTAGAATGGGACAACGGGAGAAAAAAGGTCACTTGAACTTTTGCGAGACAGCACAAGCGGGAATTGGGATCATAAAAGCAGAGGATATAGGATCAAGTCTTTAAAAGCATGTATGCTTGTGGCTTGATCTCTTCCCATCTTTTTGTTTCCCTTTTTCTTCTCTTTTCTCTGTGCCTTTCATCCAAGTCTGGCGCTTTTGGTCACTTCTTTCGACCTTGTCCTTGATCTAAAGCTTCGTCCACCCATTCGTTTATCTTGCTTTCTCTTCTTTGGAAAATCTAGGTATCCAGTCCAAGACTGTGGCGAGCTTTTCCTTTGTTGATTTTTTTCCTCTCTTTTTTTTCCCACCTCCCTTTTTTCTTCTTTTTTCACTTCTTATTTACTATCGAGTTCTTTCTTGTCCGCCTTACAGCGCTTCTGCTTTACTTGCAGAACACGCCTCTATTAATACTCTTCGCGACTTCTCAGATTGTGTCTGGAATTTCGCGACTCTGCTTCTTCTCTTATTTTTAAACAACATTCTTTGCGACAAGAAAACGAACCTCGATCTTTAGATCCTTGGGCTCACTGCCTCGGCTTTTTTCTTCATTTTTTTTCCATCTCATAATTCTTCAGTTGGTCTTTTTGTTTTCCTTGCAAAAAAAAAAAAACAACGCTACAAAAAGAAAGCCGGGAATCATTATTTTACAACAGAAATTAAAAAAAGCTAAAAAAGGTCCGCTCAAGCTTCCCAGTAGCGCAAGCAGCGGACTTTGTTGTAATCCTGGACAAAACAACTTTCTACCCCTTTCTTCTTTTGTTTATTTCATTCTGCCTGTTTCTTCTGGAAGGAAACACCAACTCCAAAAAGCTCCAAGATCTCTCTTTTTCTTTACCAGAGACTCTTCTTCTTTATTCGTCTTGTTCTTCACGATTTCGCTTCTATATTTTTTTCTGCCCTGTGTTTCTGCAGGAGCTCAGAAAACATGGAATTACAGAATCGAAACTTCACAGTTTCTTCTTGACTCTTTTCCGCGTCAGTTTTATTGTTTGTTTTTCGGGGTTTCTTTTTTTTTTCATTTCATTTTACGAGCATTTTTATTTTGCGTCTGCCTTTTCCTCTTCTATTCCTCTCTCTTTTCTTTTTAAGTTTATTTTCTTCTTGGTTTTTTTTGTTGGGATTTATTAAGGGCCTTTGTTCAGTTATAGAATTTTGCTTTGCTTTTGGGGGCGTTTTTATTTTATTCCCTATTTTTCTCTTTTTCATCATTCTTCTGCTATACCATAAACTCTTGCTTTGTTTTAGACACCTTTTATCCTTTCAAATAACAGTCTGTGGTACTGGGAAATTCTTACATTTTCCTCCCTAGAGCTGTCTTTCTCCTATGTTGCCGCTTTGTTTTTTTTTATCCCTCCGTGACTTTGTCTCTCAATAATGTGAAGCTGTGCTCAAGCTAATGTAATACGACCAATGTCTTTTCTCTAATATTGGAAATAGGGAGACGGGTGGCGACCCGATTCATACCATACCAGAAATTAAATGTTGATATCGGACACGACACAGCCAACGTTGTTTTGATGAGAAAACCTTTGAATAAGCTGGGTGAGGCAGCAAATCTTTAGACGGAAGTTGTTATTGGGTGGTGCCATCTACAATTATTTTCACCGTACTGTTCCTAGGAAGTATGTGAGGTTTTATTATATAGAGCGTATATAACCACGATGTGTATATAGTCACTCCTTGCTTTTTCACGTATTCGAATGCGATAACATAACAGCCTTGGGGAGACACGCAAGACCCTGTTGAGTGTTGCTAAAGGCTGGGTTGCAATATGTGCACTAGGCCCCGTCATATCTCACATTTGACCTCTGGGCAATTTTTCTTTCTGCGTCTAATGACGACACCTGTCGGCTCGGTAGAAAGACATCAGATGGTGCCAATCGGAACGACAATATCAGGCCAAGGCCACACAGCTCGCATCAGTTGAGTGAGTGAAAATTGGGATCAAAGGGAAGGCTTATAAAACATGTAGTTGATCCAACCCATCAGATATCACAAATAGGGCTGGCCAAAGCAAGATGGTACGGGAAAGCCTCTTGTGCACATATGCCTTTTATCTCGAGGTCTGGAACATCTTGATTGTAGCCACCTAACCCATCTTAAGATTCTCTCGGTCTTGTGCAACTGGCAGACCACCCTATTTGTGATGTGGTTGGTCGTTGGCCGACAGGAACAGATCACTGTCGGACTAGAACCGATATTTTCAATACTTTAGCAGTCGCTAGAGTAAAAGTAGCGCCTAACGAGAAGAGCACAGAAAGACCACACAGAGACAAAGTATCGCACACTCTAGAGAAGGAAGAAAACGCACATCATAGGAGAAGCAGTAGAGAACAACAGTGGAATGGGTGGTCGAAGTTGTGAGCATGAGTCGATGTTCAAGTACAGAAATTACTAGTAGTGACAATGAGAAGAAAGAGAAGAATAGAAAAGCTCGTGGCACATGGCCGGAAACCGCCTGTTGTGTTGTGATGCTCTTTTCTTTCATTCTTTTTTTTTCCTTTCTTTTTCCTTCTTTCTTTTTTTTTTCCTTTCTTTGTTTTTCTTTGTTTTTCTTTCTCTTCTTTTCCTTTTTTTTTCCATATTTTTTTTTCCATTCTGTTCTTTTCTTTTCTGTTCTTTTTTTTTTTTTTTTTTCAACCGGCCATCGTAACAGTTGCCCCTCCACTAATCCCATGTCTGCGTTACCAGGGCAGTGATAATTTTTCTCATGTGACTTTCTAGATCATCTTTTTCCAAGTGCTTTTTTTTTGTACCCTTGGTTTACGGAAAGTCAGTCATTTTCCATGTAACATCAAAGAGTCGCAACGAGAACAACAAAACAGCCTTTACGCATAGATTTTCCAGAAATGGCCAATGACTTGACCAACGTCGGCTGGACGTACGTCTATCAATATGTGCTGTGCTGGTTGAACGCACGTAAGGATATGTGTATGTACCTTTGTAATGTAACCTACTGCTTGTTTGTCTTCCGCTGGCAACTTATATACAGTGCGTTTGTTTACTAAGAGCCATCGTGGTGTTTAATTCCATTCTGTCTTTCCAATACGCCTCACAGTTTCACTCAGAAAAGATTCAAACTTTTCCTGCGTTGGCCAGACACAGAAAGGATCGTCGATATTTGTGTGAACCATTCGTTTCAATGTAACCAAAAAATTCCTGGCCTGGGAGACGCCCGAGGAAATATTCTTTGGGGTTTGACCTGGCTGTATATCCGTGCACTATCTAATTCACTAACAAAACAAGAAACACAAGTATTTTTTTTGCTTATAAAACAGATTCGCTACTACTATTAGTACTACTACTACTACTAAATAGCGACGGCCGACGTCGGGCGGGCTACTGTGGATAAAGGACAATGACAACAACAATAACAAATAACGGCGTAGTTGGGAAAGGCGGTGAGGATATAAGGCACATACATACACGCGCATACGCAGTATGCACACACATTTTCGTCCGGTATGCATTCATATTGTACGCCTTACATACACACTACCATTTATTTCCTGCGTGCGACATTTGTACCGGCATGTTTTCTCATGTGATAAGGCCACTCTGATAGCTAACATGGTGCATTAAATACAGCGCTTATTAAAGCAGCCTGTTTTATACACAACCTACAGGTACCGCCTTGGTCAATACGCACTGGCTAAGGAGCCAGCTGCAACAGTTGCTGACATACTTGAGTACTTATGTAAATAGTTGTTCATCCGGCAATATGAGGCTTGTACATAGACTGCGTGCTAACCGGATACCTTTGCCTACAAAAAGCAGATGCATGTACGTTGGGTATATTGTACATCCATACATGCAGACACAAGCATCCAAATACATATGTGTCTGTAGATAGATGCAGGGCTTATGGAGTTACCTGTAACGCTCATCTTACATCTTTTACTCCAAGTGTCAAGTACAGCCTGGCCTAGTCTAGTCTTTGTAGCCTTGCATCCATTATTTGTACTTTTCTACCTGTTCTTTCGTCAAACCCAAGACCAGCCAAGTCGAAAGACTAGCCAAATTTAGTTCTCCTCGGCAGTTCAGACCAAAGATTAGAAGATACAGACACAACATGTCGAGCCTCAATCATTTGACTAAGGCACACGATAATTTTGTTTCGTTTATGAATGTTGCTAGGCGCAGAGAACATGTGGAGATGCTACTACATTAATTTGCTGTGTGAGGGCATACATATGCCAAGTTGCCGCTCAATATTGGTTTGCTTCCCTGTCCTTTTCTTGTGTAGATCCAGGTGTTGCGGATGCTGCGGCCCTGTTCATTGTTTCTCGTCTCGCCAAGTATTGTGTCGGCTTGAGCCCCTCTTCTTATTCATGCTGTTCGACAAATGACGGAAACCCCTCAGGTAACAGGTATGTGATGGATATTTAACGACGAGATCCCAGGGAGCAAAAACTCAGGAACATGGAAAATCGGAATACAGGACGAACGACGAACGATGACGGGGTTCTGACGGTGGACGATATCCGGAATCACGAAAGAGACTGGCTTACCGGCATTTCTTTTTTTTTCATTATTGAAACAATTACACGGCAAAATTATGGTTCTTTGTTCTCCATCTTGGGTTCTGATTAGCCCAAAACATCACACAATGGAAAAAGAAAAAAAGAAAAAAAAAAGACCCCGCTGACCCAAAACCTTGTATCATAGGATTACGTTGGAATCTGGATTCCATTGTTTTGCACCAAAACGGCCAAACAGGAAAAACCCACCAGAAAAAAATAAAAACAAAGAATGAGGGGCCAAGGAGAGCAAACAATAGTCAGAAAATGCATCGCGGTAGGCAGACCCAAAGACATGGACGGGATGTCGGTCCGGGGAAGGGCCAAACGCAGGCCAGGCCAGGGCAGACGAGACTAGGTTGAACTCTAGCAAGGCAGAATCATGGACAAGGGGCTGCGTATGGGCTTGCCACTGGAAACAAAATGTTCTGGGAGCTACAAGACAAAGGAGAGAAAATTTTGTCTAGCGTGGAGTATGGAGTCTGGGGAAATAGCCGCGGACTACTCTCTAACTCCAGACATTCAAATATGACGGTCGCTGAGATGGAGATCAAGAGGAAAGAAAAGAAAAGAAGAAAACAAAGTGAAAAAAGAACAAGACCAAGAAGACGGAAGCGGGGAACCCAGTCTAGTCCGAACGACAAAAAAAATAAACGGGCAAAAATAATCATGGGATTCAAGTATCAACCGCCAACTCATACTCCGGGAAGGAATATCAAAAAGTCTGGCTAGCTGGCCATGCTCTGTGACGTTTTACCATTTTCCTTCTTGGTAATTGCAGGTTCAGGCTAGCTAGCCTCGTCTTGGGCTTGGGTCTAGGCCAGTATTGATAGAGGGGCGTGTTTATTTTTCTTCTGTTCTTTTCGTCTCTTGTTTTCTCATATTTACTATTGCCTCTATTTCTTCTCTATTTTCTTTTCACTTTGTTGGATCAAGTTTATTCCTGGGTCGGCTCAAGTAGGTCGCCATGGGCCCGAGCCGAAGAAAAAGAAGAGCAAGGAGGATGAGCGCGAAAAGAAAAGCGTCAGGGAAGCGAAGATGAAACTAGAAACAATAGAAACTGGTATTCATAGTCTGGAAGAGGAGCTTCCTGGTTTCCAGAAGAAGAAACCATGGAGAAAAAAAATACACACTCAGCTGCCGTTCTTGGCCAGTTCGGCGACGAGGGAAGATGAAAATTTCGGGAGACTGAGCTGAATCGATACTAGCTTTGGTTGTATTGGACATGCTGGCCAGCCGGTAGCTGGTTCTCGCCGATCCCTGACAGATAAGCCCGGCTTTAGGTTATTTCATCCGAGAACGAGGACCTCTGACCTCTACAAAGAAGCGCATTAAAAGCCCGTGTAGGTAGACGGTAGTTGTGATAGTGCAGCTAAAAATATAGAACCTAAATTTTACTTACAAGTCACGTAACCCGATGGTGATACAAGCGTCACTGGTATGTGTCTATGTATGTGGAAATAAAATGAAAATTTGCGCAGTATAATAACTAAGACAAGGGACTCCAAATGTGTCCGAAAAAAAAAGATACTTCTTGAGAAACAAAGCACTAGGAAACCTGATCAAAGACATCATTCCGCGCCTACTGCTGCGCCCATTGCACATTACGCCGCAAATTCATACATTCTTGTTTCCTTTTTCTCCAGCTAGTCTATCAGCAGTCCTTTTGGGCATGGTCTGAGCTGGGCAGCTCAATATGTCTACACTGCGTCATCCCTATATTCATACTTTGGTAACCTACATGCTGTAAGGGGTGGTTGATGGACAAATGTCTTTCTCTGGCTTTCGGAGATCGGCACTGGCATCGATTCCAGATGTTACCTGGCGCAGGGTACGTTCTTTTTGGTCAATTTCATAAACGGTATATTACCAAAGAATGCAACTGAATACCAAGTATTGCTATCACCGACAAGTGCAGTACTTATATCCATGTCACGTGTACAGCTGCAAACATGGCAATGTGGAAAGTACTACAAGACAATGGAAACTGGCTTATAAACATCAATCGCTCTTTCTATCTGAAGTGGCCTAAAAAAAAGACTAGGAACCCCCCGATCGACGTAATCGGAAATAATACGGGTAGTTGCACCTTGAGCTAGACGGGGAAGATGTACCGGTATTTACATCTTGCCATAGGCACGCATCTGTAGCAACCACGATAAATACAGCCACGGCAACTTTCTGCAGCTACCCGATACCAGGATAGACCAACCCATGTGTCTTCTGTGCGCCGAGAGGACACAAGAGTCCGCTTTTGTGAAACGCCGGGAAACTGCGGCTTCTTTGGGTAAAGCAGAAAAGAAATAATCAAGGAAGAAAATGGAAAGTGCCATGTTGGGATAATTATATGAGACGTGAAAGAGCATAGATGTTTTTGTTGTCTGTTGTGGCGGTTACACAACGTTATGATGGCCACTTCCAATGCTACCAGCAACTTTAGCGGCGTCTTCAAACATTTGTTGGTCATAACAATATTAAAAAAAAAAAAAACATAAAAAGGAATGGGGCATGCTAATGAACGAGGGAATGTATACCTAAGTACGTCGAATACGGCGCCAACATAAATAACCATGTACTTATCAGGCGGATCGGCTCGCTTATCCCGATAAGATGCTGCCGCTTTGCTTGAGTCTTGGCCACGGCAGGCTTTAAATGTTCCGCGACGGAATCATGCATAATTCTAGAAGGCAACTCAAAAACAATGCAAGCACTATGCGTACCAAGAAAGATTGCTAAGTCAATGGTGCCGCAAAATAGAGGGAGGCTGCAGCTGAGTGATGGTAGATATCTCTTTGTGTGACATGCGGCGTCTATATCAGGAGCTGTATATACTTGTAGACCTCAGAATATGCTTGAATGTGATTAAATCCGGCAGATTATATTGCCTAAAAGTCAAACTGCAGAAGCTGGCGTATGTCTGTATAATTACGGGTGCTTGCGCTGCGGAACAGCGGGATGCTTTGAATATGGGGTAAGTTTCCACAGTAAGCACTAAGAAATATGCAGTGGCCACAGCACCGTGGTACAGGCGTGGTCGACCGCCAACGCACAGACACGTTGTCTGTATCACAATCTCAAACTTTTACTCGGCTCTGCTAGTCCTGTTACCCAATAGCGTGCGGCCACCAGGACGATGACTAAGTAGAGGTACATAGCCGAGGAGGAATGCTCTGAAAAGCACATAGATGGCGCTTACGTACATATAAACACATAAATATATGCATATAAAAATCATAGATGTGATTCTACCAGCCAAATGTCAGCGTCTCCGGCACACATAGATATATCCAGTAGACTTATTAGGGTATCTGATAGCTAACAGACCCACGTTTCATCGCATGTGCCGCAGTCCCAAGGGCTGTATTGTAAAAGCTCAGCTGCATCTTGTCATACTGCTACCATATGTGCATTCGCTTGTTCTGACGTAGCGTTATTATGGCTGACCCAAAGCCACCGGCTTCTCCGGGCCGTTTCCTGTCGGGCGAGAGAAGCGTATGCGCATTGTTTGATAGAGGGTGGGTTATCCAGGATTCATAAGGATAAAGATACACGAACAAAAGGATACACGAACTAGGGATACAGAAATCAGCAGATGGCATACTGGGGTGGGGGGGGGGGGGG
>LKBB01000008.1:0-15909 GCA_001513885.1 Thielaviopsis musarum
CCCCCCCCATCCGCTGCAAAATAATAATAATAATAACAATAATAATAATATAATGGACGATAGGGACTGTCTAGGTGAGGGTTCCAAGGCGTCAATGTCAGCCTCAAAACCAAAAACACAATTAACAGTCGGTGTAGGACAACCTGCTTCAGTCCACGAAAATCAAAGCAACACCAGCAGCCTTAGTCCCAATCTTTACACAACAGCCACAAATTCTTCACGTCGCCCCAGTCCATCCAGGCTCGGTACTTCTCGCAGCCGCTCGCCCAATTACGATACAGTGGGTAGCCGAACTTCTAGCCCTTCTAGCGCTAGTACCAACGCCCGAAACAGCGACAAAGATAGCAGCAATAGCAGCATTAATACCGCCAGTCCCATTCCTGTGCCCACGCCAGTTACCGTTACGCCCACATCCAGTCGCCGGCGGCGCAACGCAATCGATTCCACAAACCCGCGAGTCAATCCATTTTGTGACCCTCGCAACCTCCCCGCCGTACAGCCTGCCACTCCCGATCTTCCTCGTTCCGCCATCATTGCCGCACAGACTGGTCCAGCCCGTTTCCGTGCTGACCCCCGCCGCCTTGAAAAACCGCCGTTTCAGCAGCCTTTCAACGCACAAAACCCGCCAAAAGCAAGACCTGGTCACGACTTAACCCAGATTCAATTGCCCTACGGCGCCGATTTTTCTTCAGACCCATCGCTCGAATCTCCGGTCGACTCTGATAACGACATTGTCCCTTTTCCCGAATACGACGACACTGCCGCCCTAGCTGCACTTTCTTTCTCGACCTCATCAGAGCCATCTTCCTTGTCGCTGCCGTCGTCGTCTTCCGCTGCCGATCCCCGCTCTTCGCCTCCGATTTCCGAGGATACCCTGTCTGCGCTTCCCCAGACAACCAACCGGCCACGCTCTCGGCACCCATCACCTGCTCCCGCTTCCATTCCGCCTCGTCGCCCTCGAGCCGGTACGCGTGACGCTGGCTCGCCATTCCGACCACTACCATTAGAGCGACCCCGCTTTGGTTGACCTAGTTGTATTCTCATCTATTTTCACGCTTTATCCTGCATCATTATTTTTGTTGTCTATTAGTTCAGCATGTCCAGAGTCCATCCTAATGTCCCCAAGCCGGGCCCAGCGAACCTTTCGCCCAACTCAGGTCTAGATGAGTGGCTCGAGGAGGCCAAACTGTGTCACTATCTGCCCGAGCGTGTCATGAAGGAGCTTTGCGAGATGGTGAAGGAGGTTCTCATGGAAGGTATGTTCAGGGTGTGGCTCAAGGTGCCACTGCAACGCAAGAAGCAATCCAGACAAAACTAACTGGTCATTTTCCTTTTCAGAATCCAATATCCAGCCTGTCTGCACCCCGGTCACGATATGTGGCGATATCCACGGCCAATTTTATGATCTTTTGGAGCTCTTCCGTGTCGCTGGTGGCATGCCCGGAGAGAAACAGCCACAGGCTCCCCGTACCGTGATTAAGCACGATGATCTCCAGCCGCCTACTGAAATCACCGATCCCAAGCTCAAGAAGCTTATCCGGAGTGGCGACACCAACAGTTCTGATGTTGTCGACGAGATAGAGTCAAGTAATGACGCCTCTGTCTTTACGGAAACACCTAGCGAAGTCAGCACGGGATCGCAATCTGTGGATAACAGATACATTTTTCTGGGTGATTTCGTCGATAGAGGATACTTCAGTCTCGAGACATTTACGCTATTGATGTGTCTCAAAGCCAAGTTAGTAACACTACTCATGGATCTCAAGAATATAAGTGCTGACTCTTTATAGGTATCCCGATCGGATTATTCTTGTCCGCGGAAACCACGAGTCTCGTCAAATCACACAGGTTTACGGATTCTACGAAGAGTGCCAACAAAAATATGGCAACGCATCTGTGTGGAAGGCATGCTGCCACGTTTTCGATTTCCTGGTGCTGGCCGCCATTGTCGATGGCGATATTCTTTGTGTCCATGGTGGTCTTAGCCCCGAAATCCGGACCATCGATCAGATTCGTGTGGTCGCGCGTGCGCAGGAGATCCCCCACGAGGGTGCGTTTTGCGATCTCGTATGGTCTGATCCAGATGATGTAGAGACATGGGCTGTTAGTCCTAGAGGTGCGGGTTGGCTGTTTGGTGACAGAGTAGCAACGGAGTTCAACCACGTCAATGGTCTTCGGACTATTGCACGTGCTCATCAGTTAGTGAACGAGGGCTACAAGGTATGCTATTCTATTGTTATTTTTTTTTCTCTGTGGGGTTTCCCTACTAACATTTTATGCAGTACCACTTTGATAAGAAGTCTGTTGTCACTGTGTGGTCAGCGCCAAACTACTGCTACCGGTGCGGAAATGTTGCTTCAATCATGACGGTTGGCAACGACCTGGAGCCCAACTTTAGCATTTTCTCAGCAGTTCCTGACGACCAGCGCCATGTTCCGGCAAACAGAAGAGGCCCTGGCGACTATTTCATCTAGTCGCTGGCAACAGCATTAATACCATATAACGACTCAGTCGTACGGGCCCGAAAACCTATGCCCTGGTGGGTTCTTCACACTCAAGACCTATAGCCTTTTACTTGATAAAAGGACCTCTCGAGCACTAGAAAACAGGCACATGGTCACTTCCTGGCTTAGTCGTTTTCCCCCCTTATCGTCTTCTCTTCATTTTTCTTCCTTTTTGTTTTTCTTTTCTTTTTCTCCAATATCCGAAGTGCCTCTGACCATGTGGCACAGTGTTCGATCTGCTCTCTTCCAAGGTTTTTTGTTTTATTTTTTTTTCTCTCTCTGGTCTCGTTTTGGGGGTAAATTTTGGGCAGAATGGGTGGAATTTTTCAGGCTGTTCAGGCTGTTCAGGCTGGATCTATGTAAAGTGCGTGGCATTTGTCTCTTGGGTCTTTCTGGCTTGGAGACTTAAGCTGTGGAACTTGTTGATCTTGATCTGGGCGTACATTACGATGGGCAGTGATGGCACGCGACACACTCAAGAATTCTCGAGCGAAACATGATTGTTAATTCCACGACGAAAAAAAAAGCGTGGTTGATTCTATAGACTATTTTATATTTGTATTTCTCAATGGCTTTACTCATTGTAATTGAATTGAAAGCCTACGGTGTATTTACCTGTTGATTTCCTGGTCGAAATGATGAGCTTACTCAGCCAAACCCTTATCCTGGGTTTTGATCCATACATTCAGAACTTCAACTTGGGGGAGTTTTTTTTTTCGCGACCACAGCCTAGCATTTTATCACATCAGTGTTTCTCCCTTTTTTTCTTAAACCCCGTCAACGGCTATTCTTCTCATTTAATCTTTTTTTTTTCATTCTAAATATATTATTCTTGCATCATGGCTGTCAATACTTACATTGTACCTGGGTTACAGGAGCGGCTGACCTTTCTAACTGATGCCAGTCACCTGCTCGCCGCATCGTCACCCGAAACCACAGCCCATCTCATGCGCCACAGAGCTAATCTTATCTCTCAATACGATATTCCCGTGACAGATGCTGAGAAGCAGCATGTTTGTACGGGCTGTGGCAGCATTTCGACGCCGGGGCTTGGCAGTACTCTCAGCATTAATTCAGGCATTCCGCGTCTCTCGGTCAAAGAAAAGACCGCAATGAGAAAACTTGCGTTGAAGAACAAGAAGCACACGACCAAGACGAAGATTGATGGGAAGCGCAAGACGAAGGCAAAGGTTAACACGCAACAGTCGAGCTCTTCTTCAGCTGTCTCGCAAAGAAAAAGACATTTAGAGGGTGCTAGCAAGACAACCACATGCCGGCGCTGCTATACCTTTACAAAGGCACAGTTGCCACTGCCACCAGCGTCGCTAAAATTCAGCCAGGGCAGAAAGAAGATGACCGCAAAGGCGCAGACGGCGAATACTTCCAAGTGTCAACCAGCGGTAGCTAAATCGCAACCCACAAACGCAGCGTTTGTAGCACCAGCAGCAACTGGGCCACCAACTGGAAATAAGAAACGCAAAAAGGGCAAAAACAACGGTCTTCAAGCTCTGCTTGCTGGCCAGAAGAAGCCGGCTGGTGGCAGCTTTAGTCTGGCGGATTTCAGAATGAAGTGAAGTCTCTCTCCTATTGGGTTGCCGGACGTATCGGCAGATGAAACCAAATCTGGATTTTCTCTTTCTCGATTTCAAAGCATTATAGCAGTTCAGTTTAAGCCGCTGCAGATTTCCATTTATACAGATGCAAGCGCTTTCTCGCTTGCTCGATAGACTTCCAGAGATGGCAGAACCCTCTAGAAGGTGCCTGAGCCTCTAGCGGAAACGGGGCGCATTAGTTGCTAGGCGCCCTCTTTTAGTGGCATTTCGGTGGCGATTTAGCGGCTCTGGCCTTCTATAAAAACAGCGGTCGGTGTCAAGGAAGGGAAGGAGGGGCACTTGTAGAAAAATTTTAGTTGTTTCCAAACGCTTTATTACAAAGACACGCAAAAAAAAATTACACCCCAAAAAAACGCCCCGCGCTTCTGAACAGAACAAGGATTGCACCCCGCCATTAAGCTTTCATATAATATATATATATATTTTTTTTTCCCCATTATTTTGAGTCTCAACTTTTTCTTTTTCTGGTGATCACGAACATTCGTCACCAACATCTTCAACTTTTGTTTTTAATTTAGCTTGTCTGCTTCAATTACCACACACAATGGCCGCCCCTGAGTCTAGACCGAACGAATTCCAGTCTATCGGCGCCAAGGCCGAGCAGGCCACCGGTGATGACGATGTTCGCGCCGTTGAGCAGATCGAGTCGCTGTGCATGAACTGCCACGAGAACGTAAGTATCAGCTGTCCTTGGACTCCCTAAATCGCTAAATATATGTGTGTATGCTAACTACTGTTTGTTTACTAGGGCATAACCCGTCTGCTTCTTACTTCGATTCCCTACTTCCGTGAGGTCGTCATCATGTCCTTCAGCTGCGACCACTGCGGCTTCCAGAACAACGAGGTCCAGCCTGCCGGTAGCATTCAGCCCAAGGGTTCTCACTACGAGTTGCGCCTGACCGCCCCAGCCGATTTCGAGCGCCAGGTCGTCAAGGCCGATACTGCCACCGTCAAGTTCATCGAGCTGGACCTGGAGATCCCCGCCGGCCGTGGCCAGCTGACCAACGTCGAGGGTCTTTTGCGCGGCATCATTGACGACCTGGCTATGGGCCAGCCCAACCGCAAGGACGAGCAGCCCGAGATCTTTGCCAAGATTGAGGAGATTATTGCCACCAGCAAGAAGATGCTGGACGGCTCCGCCTTCCCCTTCCGCATGTACGTCGACGACCCGGCCGGCAACTCTTTCATTGCGCCCGACCTCAAGGACGGTGTGGGCAAGTGGGAGAAGCACGAGTTCCTGCGCACGACCGATCAGAACACTATGCTGGGTCTGACGTCCACTGGCGAGCTGCAGGACGGCACGCTGGTCGGCGATGCGCGCCAGCAGCCTGGTCTGTCGGAGGAAGGTGATATTGTCCCCAACGAGGTGTACTCGTTCCCTGCTACCTGCCCCGGCTGCATGCACCCGTGTGTGACGCACATGAAGATGGTCGACATCCCCCACTTCAAGCAGGTTGTGCTGATGAGCACTGTGTGCGACTCGTGCGGCTACCGCAGCAACGACGTCAAGACTGGTGGCGAGGTTCCCGAGAAGGGCGAGCGCGTTACGCTCAAGATTGAAGACGAGGTCGACCTCGCGCGTGACATTCTCAAGAGCGAGAGCTGCGCGCTCGAGTGCCCCGAGCTGAACCTGATGGTCAACGCCGGCACGCTGGGCGGCCGCTTCACCACAGTCGAGGGCCTGCTGACGCAGGTGCGCAACGACCTGCACAACCAGATCTTCGAGGCCGACGGCCAGAAGCCCACGCAGCTGTTGAGCTCGGCGGCGCCGGTGGACAAGCTAGAGGGCGATGAAGTCAAGGAAGTTGCAGACGAGCGCATGCGCGAGGCTGGCGACTCGATGGCCGACGACCAGAAGAGCACGTGGGCCAAGTTCTTTGATACGATGGATGCTGCGATCCGCGGCGACATCAAATTCACGGTGATTCTGTCGGATCCCCTGGCGTCCAGCTACGTTCAGGCTCTGGTCGATCCCCCGGCCAAAGACCCCAAGATTACCCGCGAGTTCTATGAGCGGACGGAAGAAGAGGAGGAGGACCTTGGTCTGAAGGACATCAAGGTTGAGGGCTACGAGAACGAAGCTGCCAATGAGGACGCCATGGACGAGTCTGCTTAAGGATGGACGAAAAAGGAAAATTAAAAGGAAAAAAAGGGTCCAGTTGTTGAGAGACTGGGAAATACGGAGTATATATCTTTTGGGCATACGGGTTTACTATTCTTTGGCTTTACATTTACGATTTCTTGTTTGTTAGATATTAGCATGTTGTATGAATTGACAAACATGTACTTAAACATATTGTGCTCGTTTTACTATATTGGTGAATGCAAATGCACTTTCATGATACTTTTAAAAGCTTTCAGCTGTCCAGAATAGCGCTCGACATACACCGTCACTCGGACAAACTTCATGATGAGAAAATAATGATAAAACAGAACAGAAACATTGATTCATCCCTCTCGAGCCAGTCAGACAGACCCTGAGAAGCAAAGCATCTCCCCCAACGACTGGCTTCGTAGGTAATATAAGAGAGAATAAAATAAAAAAGAGACTAACAGAAAAGACGCCGCACGCCGCCTCCTTTCCCTGACTCGACATGAATATAAGTGACGTTAATGCAAAGGGAAGAAGATGAGAAAAGAAAAAGATGAAAGGGAAGCCCGGGAAACGAGCGAACTCTAGCTGGTGATATTATGATTTTTTGGTGTTTTGTGCTTTTTTCGTGTTTTTTGTCATGCACTGTAGATTGGTTATATAATAAATACACTGGTTGCTCGGTATGCGGCAAACAACTCAGAAGATTTAGGCTGCCGGGGCCGGAGGAACACGAGGCGGAGTCTTAACGGGGGCCCGCTCACTAGGGAAGGCCTCGCCAGATCCGATGCCGCCATCCATGCCATCCGGAGGCAGGGGCACAGCCATAGGGCCGGGAGGGAGAGGCTGGCGGCCTGGCACGGGCTGGCCACGGATAACCATCTCAACCTCCTTGCGGTCCAGCGTCTCGTACTCAACGAGAGCCTTGGCGAGAAGGTCCAGCTCCTTGCGGTGGGAGGTCAGGATATCCCGGACATTTTCGTAAGACTCATTAAGCATGCGCTGCACCTCCTGCTCGACGGCAGACTTGGTCTCGGAAGACAAGTTCTGGTAGTTTTCGGCGTAGTCCATGTTGCCGAGTCTCTGGGACATGCCAAAGCGGGAAACAAGAGAGAAGGCAATCTTGGTAGCCTTCTCAAGATCCTGCACATATTGTTAGTAAAGCATTCCTGGAAAAATGGAACAGATATTAACTTACGCTGCTGACACCCGAGGTAACGTGGTCAACACCATACCGCAGCTCCTCGGCCATCTTGCCACCCAGAGATACGCGGATCATGTTCAGGTAGTCGGTCAGAGTGTACGAATGCTTGTCCATCTCAGGCAGGAAAGCAGTGTGGCCCAGAGTAGGGCCACGGGGCAGAATGGTGACCTTGTACAGCTGGTTAGGAGGGTTTTGGGCGAAGAGAAGCACAAGGGCATGGCCAGCCTCGTGATAGGCCGTCATCTCCTTCTCCTTGGCGCTAATGACCATGCTGCGGCGTTCAGACCCCATAATAACACGGTCCTTGGCCCACTCAAAATCGCGCATGTTGACGTCCTTAGCCTTGGCACGACTGGCATGAATAGCAGCCTGGTTAACAATGTTCTCCAGCTCGGCACCGGACAGACCAGAGGTGCTCGAGGCAAGAGCCTGCAGGTTGACGTCGCCGGCAGCCTTGATCTTGGAAGCATGGTGCTTCAGAATGGCAAGACGACCACGAACATCAGGCAGAGGGACAGTGACATGGCGGTCGAAACGGCCGGGACGAGTCAGGGCCTTGTCCAGAAGCTCGGGGAAGTTGGTAGCAGCAAGAATGATGACACCGCTGTTCTGCTCAAAACCGTCCAGCTCCGTCAAAAGTTGGTTGAGGGTCTGCTTGACATAGGCAGCATCACGGGCATTGCGACGGCCACCAATGGCATCCAGCTCATCAATGAAGACAATAGCGGGAGACTTGGACTTGGCAGCAGAGAACAGCTCTCTCACACGCTTGGCACCAACACCAACGTAGATCTCGTCGAACTCGGAACCAGACATGTAGAAAAAGGGGACACCAGCTTCACCAGCGACAGCACGGGCCAAAAGGGTCTTGCCGGTACCGGGAGGACCAACAAGCAAGACACCCTTGGGCAGCTTTCCACCAAGAGTCGAAAACTTGTCGGGGTTCTTGAGGAAGTCAACAAGCTCCTGCAGTTCCTCCTTGGCCTCCTCGCAGCCGTGAACATCGTCAAACTTGGTAGTCTGGTTCTTGGGCTTAACCTCACTCTCAGTCTTGTTCCCAGGACGGCGCTTGTTCATATCATCAAACAAAGACACAGCAAGGCTGATCAAGACCAGACCAAGGTAGGTCGACAGGCCAAAGCTCAGCAGGAACTTGACCCAGCGGAAAAGGGTCGAGCTACGAGACTCATCCACAACGACGTACAGCGGGCCATTCTTGGCGCCAGCGCCACCACGAAGCGACGCCACACTACCACCAACAGACCGGGCAGCAACACCCTGGCCAATGGCCTGTGCCGTTTCGTTGAGCGCATAGTTGCCCTCCGAGGTGTCGGAGTTCTTAACCATGCGCAACGCGCGAGCATATGACTCGTCGGCGACTTCATTAGTGGCATACAAACCCGATTGATATCTCTCGATAACAATAGCAGGCATGTTGGCCTTGAGCAGAAGCTGGTAGAAGGAGTTTTGTGCGGTTGCGCTACCAGGAGCGCGGTTCGCGGCAGCCTCACGCGACGCGAGCATGGATCTAGAGACGCCACCAGAGCTAGTAGTAGATAGAGTCCGGAAGTGCAGCATAGAGCTGATGGAGATATTTTCGGGGCGGATTTTCGGTCTTAATGACGTAAAGGAGCGTACGGAATTGGAGATGGCCGAGGTCGATGAGGCAATGGCCGAAACGCCGCCGATAATGGAGCGAAGGGGCAGATTGGCATTGGCGGTAGCCAGCTGCTGCATCATGGAGCGCTGCACGGCGGGCCGAAGCCGGGCGGTCGCCACGAGGGCTTGGTTGTGTATCATTGTGGGTAGCGGTCGTCGGAAGGATTCGGGCCGGGAGATTGAGGCTTCGAGACTGGGTTGGATGGGTATTCCGGGGGGGGGAGCGACGTCAGCGGCAGCAAAACCCGGAACCGGATCAAGGCACGCAAGAACAGAGGTAATGAGTGGACAAAGCGGCTGCGGCTAAATGGCTGTCGCTAGAATACTGCGGGTTTGCTGTTAGCGATGCTTTTTTATGCAATGGTGAAGGGTACAGTCAGTTCAAGGCTGAGATTGACGTACTTGATGCTATGAATGGCCGTGGCCGACAAGGCTTCGTTTAGATTCTGGCAAATGGAGTTATCACGAGCTCCACAGGCCAATGAGCACAAAAGGATCGGACAAGGGCCCAGATTTGCCTGCAATATGAGGTAAGCGGGCGGGTGAGGCCAGGCAAAAAAAACACAACAGCGTAAAAACAGAGTAAAATATACAGAATCGAGCAGAACGATGAAACAACAACAAAGTGAAGAAAGAAAACAGAGCAAAAAGGCGTGTTGTGATGTCGCACCAGCCGCGAAAGTTTAGCGGAAAGAACGAATTGTAGCTTGTGTATTTTTACTTTTTATTCAACAGTCGATTCCAATCCCAAAGTCCAACTAAAATTGCCACTTATTGGCCTCTCAAGATTCTGCAGCTTTCTGGGGACTTCTAAGTACTCCGTACAGAATTCCTGGCAGCGTCCATGCTTCTTTTTTTTTCATTCATGGCTCCCTTTGTCCAGCCAAAAAAAAAAAATTGCGATTGCCTAGGGCGGCCTACTGAAAGGTCACGTGCAAGGGTCTACTTCAGACGACAGCTGCCTGACAGCTGTCAGTACAACAGACAGCTGTCGAGGCTCTGCGATGTCTGGAGCTGAAACGAACGCTAGATTCATAGCCATCAACAACTTGACCAAGACTTCTTTCCAAAGACATTCTAGCCTCCTCTAGCGTCGTGATACTAACATGGTCACACAGAGACAAACAAGACACGGCAGTGAGCCAATAGAATAGTGAGTCCAATACCTCCATGAGTTAACACTAGACCAAGCTGAAAGAACACTACAAAGAACACCACAAAGGATCACGAGATGGAGAAGAACAAAGTATTTTCGTAATGTCATTTTTGCATTATTCAATGGACAGTGGGATAAAAATCCCGTCAACATGTAACAACATGTTGGACTAAAACAGTAGAAAACAAAGCCAATTATCATCCCCTCTTACTAAGCATTGAAAACAATGAAAATCATTCGTTGCACTTTCACTTCATCTTCCCAAAAAGCCCAAAAACCAAAACGCCAAAAAAAAAATCAAAACTAGCAACACCAAGATATTAAGCCGGTAATGCGGCAAACGACACGGCCGTCAAGAAGTGAAAAGAGACAAAGGAAAAAAGAAGAAGAAAAAAAGAAAGAAAGAAAAGAAAAGAAAAGAAAAGAAATCGTCGACCGAAGACTCCAGAAACTCCGAGCAACCCAAAGCCAAGCAGCAACCAAAAGTAGTGGTACAGGGTAAGACAAGCCCCGAAACGCCAGCAAGCAAGAAAAGAAAGAAAAATAAAAATAATAAAAAAACAGAAAACGTGGGGTATCGTTTGGTACTGGTCACAGACAGACAGACAAAGCAGAAACAAGAAAGAGAGGAACGAAGCGAACAAACAGGCAAGTCCGACCATCAAGGCGTGATTTACATGTTGGCGATGCGCTCACTGGGCATCTGCAGCGAAGGGTCGGTGGCAAACTCGATCTTGGGCGCCCAGGGGTCGTAAACAGACGAGTTGTAGGGCATCTGGCTAATGGTGGCGACCTCAACGGCAACGGGCTGCTGGAAGTTGTACCACTGGTCGGCCTCGGGCTGGCTAGCGGGAGCCTGCTGCTGAGAGTGCTGCTGCTGCTGCTGCTGCTGGTACTGCTGCTCCTGCGAGGGGACAGGCGAGTGAGGCTGCGACTGCTGCGAAGGGACGGGAGGAGGCGAGTGCATGTGCTGGGGCGCGTGGTGGTAAGCGCTCTGGTGGTGGCTGTGGGTGTCGACAGGCGACGTGCTGTGCAGAGTGTAGGTGGGCTGGGCAGGGTGGCCGTAGTAGCTGTCCTGGGGACCGGTCGAGCGCACAGGCGCACCAGTGAACGAAGTCGGCGAGCTCATGACGGGCGCCTGGGGGTAAGTGGGGATGTCGAGGCGGTCGACGGGGTGGCCACGAGGGATCTGGAACTGAGGAGGAAGAGCAGCGTTCATGGTGGCAACGCCGGGGTTGGTCTGCTCAGTCACGTAGTAGGGCAAGCTGGCGCTGCGGTGCACCATGTGCATGGGGGCACCGGGCTGGCTCTGGGCCGACTCGTACTCGCGGGAAACAGCGCCAGTGGCGTAGCCACCAGTCATGCTGTAGCTGGGCATCTGTGAGCCAAAGTCGGCAAACGACTGGGCGCGGTGCATCATGGAGCTAGGCATGCCGTTGGCCATCATGCCAGGAGCGGGCCACTGCATGGCCGAGTGCTTGGGAGTAGAAGGCGACTCGCCGCTGTCAGAGTCAGAGGTGCAGTCGTCGAGCATCTCATTGGCGAGCAGGCCGCGCTGGTGCGAGCGGCGCTGGTGCTTGACCATGGTGGTCTTGCGGCAGAAGCTGGAAAGTGTTAACAGAGGGGCTCAAGTAAGACCAAACACAGACTGAAGAAACAAACCTCTTGAGGCAGCCATCGTGGGCGCACTTGTAAGGACGCTTGCCAGTGTGGATGCGGCGGTGGCGAGCCAGAGACGAAGAGTCAGAGAAACGCTTGCCGCAGCCAATGTGCTGGCACTGGTGAGGCTTCTCGCCAGTGTGGGTACGGATGTGCACAGTTAGGGCGCTGCGCTGAATGAAGCTCTTGCCACAGCCTGGAGTCATGCAAGAGTAAGGGCGCTCATTGGTGTGTATCCGGTAGTGGCGCTGAAGGTCTGACTTGCGGTTGAAGGACTGCAGGTGAGGTTAGAAGGGGTAATCAGGCTAGAAAAGCTCTTTGGGAGCGTACCTTGTTGCAGGCGGACCAGTCGCACTGGAAGGGGCGGGCCGTAGGCTCGTTCTCGACAAGCTCCATGAGTTCCATTGCGAAGAGATGAAGAAAGAAAAAATAAAGACCAAAGGCGTAAGTACTATAGAGGCGAGACTGCTAAGCTGAGCCGAAAAATTCGAAGCTTAGAATGGATGGATGATTGATGGAATGTTCTGAAAAGACAAAGTTGGATAGCAAACAGAAAGTTCGAGATGGGTAGATGCCGTGGTTGATATATAATTAAAAGACAGGACGACACTGAGCTGGAGTATCAAGAGTAGATAAAAGTAAAGACAGGCAATGAAATTGTGAATGAGGGACAAGAAAGAGAGAGAAAGAACAACTCTTGACAAAGAGAGGAAATGAGTGAAGAAAGAAGTGTTGATGAAATGGCTTGATCAGAAGAAACAAGAAGTCAACTAGACCCTGAGCCAAGAGAGAAGCGGAAGTTAAGAATATATAAAAAGAAGATGTTGAGAAGGTTGCTGATGCAGAACAACAAGAGATGCAGATGCCAGATGAGGCAGGGAACGAATAAGTATATGTAGTGATTTGGTTTCGACACCAAGGTGGTAGTGTATTTCTTACAAGTAGAAGACTCAAGTACAAGGTCCACCCAGAAGCTCGTAGAGAAATCAAGCTCTCTACCATATTCAACTAGCAGAAGACGGCAGGGTTCGATACACGATAGGAACTATAGAGTGAAGCCTAGGGGGGCGTGAACTCAACTGGGGGTGTTTGCTAAAGGGGGTGTGTAACGACTTGCTAAAAAAGACAGAATAAAAAGAATTAATATCATATTAACCACTGACTTTTATCGTTGTGTACAAATAAATCTCAGTCTTTTATATCAGCCCCCTGCACCTTCCCTTCAGCAAGCTTGTCGGACAAACCAGAGTCTCGAGAATATAAAATAACTTGTATTTATCTCTCGCTAGTAACAAATAAAAATTTAAAAAGGTATAATAATTAAAAAAAAAAAAAAAAAAAAAAGTACCAATAAACTAAGATGAAAAAAAAAAGGCATCTCTGAGATCGATGGGCTTTGAAGCTTAAAGTTTGCGAATTTATTGTCCAGCACGTTTATTTTCTTCCATAGAGGTTTATCGATCGATAAATAAAGATTCTTTTATCAACTCTGACGATAGTACGAAGTAGAGCAGTAGCTGCTCAAACAAGTAAGCAAAGAAGGCTTCCACGTCTTGCCCGATTCCGCCTCTGTATCTGCCTCTGTATCTCGGCAGGGGCTTTCTTCATCTCTATGCACGATAGATTGGTCTTCTCCCAATCTCTTCAGCCCTCTGACTGCTCTTGTAGTAGGCATGACTTGTCTTATGCTTCTTATTCTTTTGCTCCATTGTCTTTGGAGAATCCGTCTTTTTCAGTCTACAATGTCCGTGTACCGTTGCAGTCAGTGGCTGCCATTGTTAATCTTGTTCGACCTGCATCTGCGCGTATTGTTTTGCTTAATAGCTTAGTACTTGGTGAGTATTCCGAGTTAGAGGAACAAAAAACGCCTCTGCATTGTAACGTACCGCTCGTTGTCGGTCCTGAATCCGACTGCTTTTCCCGAAATCCCCATAACTTCTCAAGGCGTTGTCCTCCCACATTCGCGAGACCCTGACAGGGCCTGGTAAAATGCGCGTAATTTATGTGTCTGGCTTACTGCGCGCCAAGGCCATAAACCAGACAACCCACCAGAAGACCCTTGGGCTATTTGGTTTGTATTGATTGAACCAGCTATGTCATCGACGCAGAAGGCAGCAAAAAACCCAGCTCCAACACGATGGTAAAGAAGATTTATTGTTTCTGTTGTTGCCATGCGTAGTCACTCTTTGTCAACTGTCAGTGTCTTAAAAGGTTGTTGGCATTAACCATCCAAAGTGGCGTTTATGTCATGCGGTAATAACCTTCTTTCAGATACTTTCTTGGGCGGCGGATGCGAAAAAAAAAAATGCGACCAATAACGCTGCAGAGTTGCCCACTTTCGTGGGCACAATACGGCAAACACAGGAACCTGCCATGTGGTTTTTAGCAACTTGTTTTTCTTCACAGGGCAACTGCCAAAAAAAAAAAAAAAAAAAAAAAAAAAAAAAAAAAAGCATGTCTCTGCTTTCTTTGTTCTCCTTGTCTTTTTTTTTGCCTTATGTCAAAAGTCTCAAAGAACAAGAGAATTGAAATGGTATGACGCAAGGGATGCGAGTGAAAGCAAGGAAGAAATAATTTCAGTTTTTTCAGTATTTTATTCATTCTACAGGGAAATCTCTTCATCATCGGAAACCGGCTGGATTCTTGGAGTAAAAGGCCCGTTTCAACTCGATAAAAGGAACATATCCGTTACCTTGCTCTATGGAGACGACAAGAAAGAGAGAACACCAAAACTGGCCAGACACAGCAAGCGAAGCAAAAACAAAGTAAAATGAAGGTCCACAGGCCTAGCGTGTCCACTAGCTAGGAGGGGTTCAGGAAAATATACTGTAGAGTGATGGTGAAAAAAGGGCACAAACGTGAATTCAAAAGGACAAGGCCATTTCAAGTCTGGTTGGTCCAATCAATCAACCATCAATCAGAGAAAAAGCCCGTGACATGAGGATAGGACGACAAGACACGACAAGAACAGCTTGGAACTACCAAATCCAGAGAAAAATGCGGTCGCCTTGTAGTTTTTCACCTGGTGGTGACGGCAGGCACGCCAAATTAGCAAATGACGATACCAGGAATAGATTAGGGAAGCCACTAGGGAAGGCACGACTTGCTCACTAAAAATTAAAAATATAAATATATGAATATAAATATAAATATAAAAATGAAAATAAAAACTTAAACAAGACCCCAAGAGTTGAAAATTAGATTAACTCAAGTACAAAAAATACAAGACTTGTTTCTAGCTTCCATTGAGCTTCTAGCTGTAGCTTTGAGCTCCCGGTGACGTATGGAAGCTGCGATACACGCGACTAAAGGGTGATTTTTTTTTTCTTTATCTCGATCCTGTTATCTTTGGTACTATTGTATTATTAGCTGGTACTGGTACTACTTGTAGTAGCACGACAGTATCTTCAAAGTAGAAATGAAAAGCCTCAGCCCTCCGGACTCAAAATGCAGGCCCATCGGGTTTCTATAAAGAAGGAAGCGTGCTGGACAAATCTCACATCTCTGAATCTCAATCTCTAAATCTGCGCTAGCGTTCCTCCAGGCACGGCACTATAAAGTGGGGTTAGGGTACAAGAAAAGAGCTGGTTAAAGCCAAGCTAAACGGGAAGCTAGACGGGCAAATGTAAACCCTTTTGTCCTACTAACCCTGTCAGTTGGCACCTCGAGAGAAATCAGTAACAAAATCTGGCGTCATAGTCTATTGGCTTTTACGACAAGTACTCAACCACCATCAAGAAGTCCCTCATTCAGCAGAAAAGCATGAGATGTGGCCCCTGTGCAAAATTTATCTTCAGGGCCCTTTTGCCGACTTTGTCGTTCCTTCACCAAGCTTCCTTCGCGCTCCTCCTAGCACGCTGCTGGATGGGATGGAAGGAAGGGAAGGGAAAGCCCTCCAAATATCCATTCCGAATGGCTGGCTCTCGTCGAGCGGCCGATTTGTCCGACTGTCTTTGCCTTTCTACCTTAATTTCTCTGCTCGATTTCTACTCTGTACTGCTTTGCCCCCCCCCCCCCCCCCC